>VKGM01003930.1:0-12426 GCA_007844875.1 Busseola fusca | reverse complement strand
GTATGGGACTTTTGGCTAAGTTATAACAGCCACTTGAATCAATTGATTAGGTTAAGTTACGGTTACCGCGGTAGTTAAGTGATTGGGTGCCCATCTTTACACACTAGGACCCCTCAGCGTCTCGGAAAGTAGCTACGTTTAGCCGTTGGCCATTCGTAGATATTTGACAGTGTTTACGAGTAGGTAGTCATAACTCAAAAGTCTAACAACTAGTCTTACCAAAAGTTCACTCATCCTCCATGGAAAAAGGGAGGATCCTCGGACGGGGTTTTGTCTGGCGGGCACTTGCCCCCCGGTTATTGTCGTGATGTTGTATGCGTGCTAGTTGCACGGTAAACTCTGCTTGCGTGATGCAGGATTATGCGTTTTTTTTTGGGGGCTTGGGAAATCATCAAATGACCTCTCCCGCTCTGGGCGGAGCGGAAGGGCGTGTCAGACTTTTACTGACTAAACCCACACCTGTTCCTTCACCTGCCTATGCGCCCCAGGGACCCCGGTTACTCTTTGGTACGCTCCATGGCCCTGGGGCAGGTATCGGTCCTTAAGGACCCCACGCTATGCTGACTGTATCTCTTTGAGGCGCACGCGGAACACGACACGCCGGCGACCCGGGCCTGGAGCTTACCGGGCGGCGAGCTGCCTTCGCTCGCCGCCCGCAGGCCCGCGTCTACGGTGGCTGGGAGTTTGGTGCCATCTCCCGACGAGGGCGTCTCCTGCGGCGGCTAGGGACGAGAGGGCGCTGCAACAGCCTCTCCCTCTCGCGCGCCGCCTCCCTCTATGCGAGCATTACTGCTTCGCAGAAGGAGGCGACGGCCTGCCATGCGCTCTCGTTCCGGACCATGGCCTGGACCAGGACCGGACGCGAGAGATGGCTGCCGCCTATCGTTGCCACGAGGATACGGCGGTGATCCGCCCAAGTGAGGCAGACCTCCCTCGTATGCTCCACCGTGTCCTCTGGGCGAGGATTATGCGTGACGTCAGTATGACGCGTTGTTCACATGTGGCGTTGTAGGTACCGCTACATCACTCCCCTCCGGGTTCGAGTTCTGTTCGTGATCGGTACGGTTCGTCAGGATCGGTACGGTTCATCGTGATCACGTCTGGGTCGCCAATATGGAGGTATGAGGAACAGGGTGTAAAGTTCACTCATCCTCCATAGAAATGGGAGGATCCTCCGACCAGACTTGTGTTGGGTCTGGCGGGCACTTGCCCGCCGGTTGATGTCGTGATGTTGTATGCGTGCTAGTTGCACGGTACACAATGCTTGCGAGATACAGGATTTTGCGTGGCCTCAGTATGACGCATTGTTCGCTTGTGGCGTTGTAGGTACCGTTGCACCAGTAAGTGGGTTGTGGAAGTCAGATAGGCAGTCGCTCGACCTGAAGGTATTCTGAAAGCCGACGATAATATACCTATTCGGGAAATGGCTATGCAGATTGATACAGTTTTTTATAAACAAAATATGGCTACAGTGAGCAGCGTAACCTCATGCTTTTTTGTTTTTTTTTTTTTAAATTTCATTTTATGGTATTTAATTTATTTTCTGCTCAAAGGTGTGCCTGCGAGATTATGTAGGCGTGACATTTTGTATTTATGCCATATGCTGCTATTTGTGATGCACATCGATCTGATACAACAAGATTTTAAAATGGCACATTGATTATAAATAAATGCTGTTTCTATTTTTAAGCAGTTATGACTCAACTTTAGACGTCCAGCCCTACGAACTAAGTTGCAAAAAGTAGTAAATCAATTTTTGCACTTTGCCACCTACATGGAAGGTGGAAAAGTGAAAAATCTCTCACTTCCTCAATAACAGTCTGCAAAGTTTTGACTACTCGATCTATAAATAGATCACCATTTCACTCATACAATATGAAAAGGTATCTTATTCGAATATTTTCAAGTATCGTTGAGACTTACCACAGTGACAAAATTCCTTTGACTTCAATTTCGACACATAATTATAATTTTTTTTTATTGTAACCACTTTTATATTGAACTAGCTGCACCCCGCGGTTTTAGCCGCATAAGTTTCGATCCCGTGGGAAAATCCAAATAAAACTATTCTATATGTTAATCCTGATTATAAACCATGTGTGTGCCAAATTTTACTCAAATACGTTCAGTAGTTTTTGCGTGAAAGAGTAACAAACATACAATACTTTGAGCACTTAAACATAGATTTAAGAAAACTGTATTTACTGAATTAGTGTATAATTTGAATAAATTTTATTATTTATTTATTTATTTTATCCATGCATAAAAACTTTAACGTTTATAATACTAGCTGCTCCCCACGGTGTCACCTACATAAGTTTCGATCCCGTGGAAATATCGCAAGTATCGGCTTGCCATCCCTTCAGACAATGAGAGTCAGAGAAGAAAGAATGCCCCTATGGCCACGCAGATACTTATGCATAATAATATCTCGCGCCGTAGGCTGGTGTACGCTGAGATTGGTCGACATGCCCGAAATTTGGTCCGAAAGACTTAACTATAAGTAATAGTACTGCCTAACCTACGGAGAATACAGGCGGGATGTTATGTAATGTTACATAATAAATACCTATAAATGAAGTCCAATATTTGAAATTTTTTTTTTACCATACCCAAAGATAACGTAATGAATTGAAAAAAAGAAACCACGGGTTGCACCCCGGGAGTGCTGGCAGAAGTGAAAACTTGAACGTTGTGCAGTTTTGAATATTTTGGAATGGTTAGGGAATAATTTACAAGCATAAGAGCTATCAGCGGTCACCATCCGTGATCCATGGATGCGCGTGGCAGGCTGTAGTAGAAACACACATACACACTCGCGCAAGCTCCCTGCGTCGCATAAACGAAACAGCAGGAGCAGACATACATTTTCACTGCGCGGTAGAAAAAGAGGGGGATATTACGCCGCGCCGGCGGTGTTCTACTCTTCCTCCGTCTTACGAATTTTCGATTAGGGCCACGTGTCCTGACACGAGTTTTACATTTCTTAAAAATCCCAAAAAAAGTGTTTTCAATTAAAAAATCTGGAGGATCGTATTGCCAAAATCATGTGAAGATACGTGCTCAAGTGTGGACAACGCTTTAGCTTTGGGCAACAAAGAGATCCATTTAAAGCACGCAATGATAAAGTGATAAGCACTGCTGAACAATCGACTTCTATTACAAACAAAAGACTGCGTGCTATTTTTTCCATTAACAGTAAATAACTCATAACACAATCTCAATCTTGTGCAAACAAGAGCAAAATAATTAAACGAGCCGTCGGCCGCTCGTTGCTTACTTCCTATAAATTCTACTGAAAATATGAACGGTGTCGCAGTATTTCAAAAGGCTATTACTTATTAAAGAATTATGCACACAGTGTGGGCGCTTTACGTGGCTTAAGACCCCGCTTATGAAAAGAATTTAATAATAATGTCGTATTTTTATGCCTGTGATATCGTTAACTTGGCTTCGGTGAACGCGTTTATTCATGCGCTTCAAAAGTGAGTTATTAGTATTATTTCCTGCAGAGGAAAAGCTTTTTAAAATTAAGTGGTCATGTTCTTTTTAAAAGCAACGTAGTGCAATTGTCGCCATCCTGTCCTATATTGTCCGTGCGGGATCTGGTTTCGTATCCCCCTCTTGTGTGCCAAGACGGCGTTCGATGCGAAACTGAAACAAAACAAGCGCAAACAAGGAACAGCCTTGCCAAAGATTCTTGTCAACTGGATTAATTCTGTTAAACAAACCACCAAGTAAATGCTCGTAGGTTGAGGTAGATAAGGGCCCCGGAAATTGCTTTAGAGTAGGAACCGAGTGGCCATTGCCAGTGGCACAGGGCAAGTGGGTGATGGATTGGTTGCTCGCATGACCAAGTAATTGTTACTTGAGGTCCGCTGAACGCCCCACGTTCGCGTGCCAACACCCGGCCTTTCTTTAAAACATAATCTGTGGACCTTTTATTGTTGCTTTTGCTTTAAGTAAGACTTAGTAAAGTGACGCTTGGAAATGGTAATGGCGGAGACGTTTTCATGGTGTAATTATGTAGATAGTGTGGTTATTGCCGCTGTTTTGGGCTCAGTTTATTTCGTCACAGAGTTATTAATTTATCTAGAAAAATAGTTATCATGTTTAAGTAGCAAACCAAAGTAGAATGAATCGAAAATGTTTCCAATTTATAAGTGCACTTAAACTTTATTTGAAGACGTGTGAAATCTATCAACTCGCACTGGGCCCGCGTGGTAGATTACCGCCTTCTCCCTCTCACACAGAGGAGGCCTATGTTCTAGCAGTGGGCAAATCATAGGCTGATTATGCTAAGATTAGTTAAATGACGTAGGATCTCTGTTATTTCCAAGGAATTACTTATATTAGTACTAAAACCCACTCTCTCTAGGCAACAAAACATAAGCATTTATTACCCGGAAATTTAGCAGCCACATGATAGTGCTCAGACGGGTAATCGAGATGAAACGACAAAACTTTCCACAAAACATAATGCTCAATGCTCACCACTCAAAGGGAAAAAACGAGCGTGCAGCATATCATATCATATTCAGAAAGGCAGAAACACACGAGTAACACAAATAGGCCGTCGATGTCGCGATTGTCAGCGTAGTTTGTTTTTGATTTCATTCAACAAAGCGCTGGATGCAGCCCGTCGCAGCATTTGTGACACATCACTGCCTTTCTGTCGAGCTAATAAATTCTGCTGCGATAACGCTGTGTTTAATATTTTTTTGTTGTTGTTTTTTATGAGGATTAGAGATTGTGATGGGATGATATTTTATAGGTTTGAGAGGCTGCCGACTACGCCCTGGACGTTATTAAAAATTCTGTTTTGTGATAATTTTCAGAAGAGCGCTCAGTGTTCAATATACATAATTGTTTTGATAGATGTACTAATTTTAATAGTCAAGGAAACATTCTCTATCTGTCTATGCCTGACTAGTTTGACATAGTTTGACAATTAACAACTAGTTATTTCAGAATATGTTTTGATGATACAAAAAGTACCAAAAAAAAAATTAAAACCTTTATTTGTCGAGGATCGACTAATAAGAAACAAAAGTTCAGCTTTCAGGGTCTGGTAACAAATATTTTGATAATAACGAGTGCTAACAAAAAACGCTTAAGAAATACGAAAATCAAAGCCTTTAACCATAAAATCTGATTTTCGTAATAAATAAATTACGAGGCGATCTACACATTACCGGCTGAATGTAAGCGTGTCGCAGACTGCACGCGATTGCCTCCGCCTGCCCACTCATAGGCTTAATACGGCAACTGTAAACTGAAACCGAGTTTACACGATTATTGCGCATCGGCGATCAGCACCCTTTATTTTTGGATTCGATTAATTGAATCTGGAATTCAAGTGGTGTTGTTTCTTTTTGATTGATTATTGAGTCGAACGAGATTTTTATTACATTTATTTTTTTTTTTTTATTTATGTGGTTAATTTTAGCAGATGTATATTTGTAGTCTTTTGCTCTCGTCCATTACAGACTTATACAAACTTTATGGAGAGTCTGAAATGCGCTAGTCGCTGTACCGCACGCATCACCTTCGTCGACAGGTGATTTTTTTTACTGCAGCAACTTTCCCCAAGTTCCGATCGGCCATATATATTTTTTTTAATGTTATAAACCAGCTCTTGACGGCAATCCCGCCTGAATCATTGATGGTAAAGTGCACTAGTTTATTATTAGCCTATTCACTCCAGCCTTGAAGACAGTTTAATCGACTCGACGACTCGATAAAAGACGATGTGAAACGTTTCCTCCGGATCGTCGCGGTGTCAACAACTTAAGGGTGGATACTCGTCGTACGAGACGAGTCGCCCGATGATGGAACGGTGATAACGGAATTAAGTCATGTAATTCCTGGGCACACTCTCCAAAATACATCCTATAGAATACCGAAAGGCTGAGCTACCCTATGCCTGTGCTCCTTTGGATGTTTTAGAATTGATCCCGGCCGTCACTCATAGATCTTTGACAGTCGTTATGTAGTTTCAGAAGTCCAAACGTCTGACAGCCGATCTTATCAAAAGTATTGTGTTACCCAGTAACTCTAGAATTATAAGGTTCTGTAGGTCAGATAGGCAGTCGGGTCTTGTAAATAACTAATATTCAGGTGTACCTGGCAGACTGGAACTGACTCAATATGGTTGGGAAAAGGTTAGGCAGATTGATTGATTGATTGCTCTCGTGCTTGATTCGGGCTGAGCGGTCATGAAAGGAGGTCTCACGGAACTGTCAGATACCCTCTGTTTTCTTATGAAAAAAATGCAATTAATTGGGGAGTTCATCTATAACTTTAAGAAAATATTAACACTAAACTGCATAAAAATAGACAAGTCTATCAATCAAGACCAATCTCCAAAGCCTGGAGCACAGGCGTAGGGTAATCATCTAGCAATTGCATCATTGCTTACCATCAGACGGGATTGCGGTAAAGCACTAGTTTATAAAATTAAGCGCATTTTAGAAGTTAGGCTTATACTACTGACAAAGTTATCTAAGCCGTTATAGTATTCATTCTAAGTTCATCACATAGACTACTACCACAATTTTTTGCTGATTTTTCGAGCCAGCCGTTTTAAGCCTAGCCAAGTTTAACAAAAAAATGCGCTTAAAGTTTAATATCTCGCAAACGGATACCTAAGTCGAAAAATCGTCTTAGGAACCTCTCAATATTTTTAAAAGACCTATGTAACGGCACATTATAGGGTAGACGCAAGAAAAAACTCACTAGCACTTTGGCGACGTGGTAAACACATATCCATGCAGTTTTATCTTTGAAGGTAAACCGAGGACAGATGGACGGATGGACAATCATGACGAGACTATAAGGGTTCCGAGACGTGAACTATTGAACCCTATAAAGGCACAGGGTAATTCTTGCCCCAACGTCCTATATGTTTTTTAATTCTGTCTTGATTGTATTGATATAGCAGACTATTTATAAGAAAATTCATTCTCACACCTAAACAAATAAACATGCAAATCACCACAATGAATCATAGACCAAAAGAACGATCGAATCCCATACACTCATCAGCAACATACTACATTCAATGGAGATGTTCACAGATTATTACTAGCGCCATACATGTTTTATTCATAGTTGTCTGTCCGTATTACAGCGGTCATACATCACGAGATGACTTCCCCTTTTATCAACAATGTGTTATTCAGTTCTCGTGTCAGTAGTCAATGTATGATCATTATACGAATTTCGGGTCAAGAGGGAAACTGATTTTCTATTACCTACTGAATTTTAGTGATAATATTTTATAGGAATAAATTATGGAAGAATTAAAAGAAGGCAACGAACGTAACGAACGAACTTCTCTTTAAGGAATTTAAAGAGATGAGCAGTGGTGGTAACGGCCCCGACGACGGCGACGTAAGAGTTGAAATGATAAACGATAATTGATTTATTTTCTGTAAGTAGGTTGGTACAAACACTTTTACAAGTCAATGATTATTATTTTTAATTAGTTGAGTTCGGCGTTTCCTATCTGACTAATCTGAGAAGAAAGTCCGAAACAAACTCAGATGTCACAGTCTGTTTTAAAGTCCAGCTGTATAATCTTGGTCAGATCATATGTCGGTCGTAGGTTGAACCCAGACGCTTTACTTTACGTAAATAATTTCTTCACCACCGCTTTCAAAACGTTGAAAGAAAACATTCTGAAGAATTCGGCATGGTCTAGAACCAAATATTAGAAGACATGTGACATCTACCAACCCGCACTGGGCCCACATGGTGTATTACGGCCCACTCCCTCTTACAGAGAGAAGGCTTATGTCCCAGCAGTCGGAACATTTAGTTGGTTATGAGCTATGGTGGCCCAATGGGTTTATGAAGGGTCTGGATCAAAACAAGCACTTTATTTTATAATACTCAGCCTTTGTAATTGTTATTGGTAAGGGTTAGCTAATCTATAATATAAAAATGAATCGCTAAATGTGTTGCTAAGCGCAAATCTCGAGAAAAGCTGAACTGATTCCGCGTATTCTTTTTTTTTTGTTGTTCATTATTGTCACGAGAAGGTTCTTATGAAAAAAACTTGCGCAGAAAATTCCGGCAAAACAGCTGTAAGCATTTTGATGGCAAATGGGTAGACCATGATCTGGATAAGGATATAGGCAACTTTTTAAACTGGGTCGCAGACGAAGTTGCGGGCAACAGCTAGTTAATTATATAAATTACTAGCTGCGCCTGGCGGTTGCACCCGCATAAGTTTTGATCCCCTGGGAATATCTTAAAAAAAATATCCTATGTTTTATTGCTGGTTTTAAACTATCTGTGTGTTAAATTCAAGGAGTAACATCGTCGCATTTATAATATTAGTATTAGTGTTATTCCTTTAGAATCAGCAAAGAAAGAATTTCTTGAGCAGATATGCTCTGCTCAAGAAATAAAAAATAAATAGGAATTTCAACAATTTTCAAAGTAAAATATCTGGTTCTTACAAAACCATGTCAAAAACTAGGCCATCATATGATGGTTTATATGGTATTAAGCGGTAGGTATTAGATTAAGATCTCAGAGCTGCACTATTACTTTTGCTAAAAAAAAAAACAATAATGCAGTAACTGCTTTCATTGCTAATGCAAACTTGGCGTGGGAGCAGACTTTTCGCTTTGTTCCAAGTTACTGCAGTTTATTCCAGATTCAATAGGTAGGTATATAAGTAGTTTAACTATGGTTTATTTATGTGCGGAGTAATTATAAAATTGTACTATACGGGTTGTCATCGACAAGTAAAGTGTAATCGTAGATTCAGAACACGATTCTGAATGCCATAATACTGGACCTATCATATTTTGCCGGTTACAATACAATACATAGATGTTCTATACATTTTGAACGTGTAGATGCACTTTTCTATAAAACAGTTAGGTGTTGTCAGCGGATTAGCTGCGTAAACAACGTGTAACATAAAGGGTATCTTCTACTGTACAACGTTATTTTTTCTTTATGCGAAACCTGAATATAGTTTGTTCAGAATAAGCAACTGAATCGATTCCAATCATTTTTACACCATGTTATATTTTTTCTCAAAAATATTTAAAAAAGGTTACATGTTGGTCACCAATAGTTTTGCTATAATACGCGCACAAAATTATTATCAACGAGCGCTAGACAAGACGGCGCCGCTGCATGCGCAGGCGAGCGAGCGGACGCGCTGCTGTGACCATGTTTTTGAAGGGACAACCAGGTAACATAACAAGCTTATAACTTTGTTATTTTTCATGATACCTTTTTGAAATTTTGTACATACATTCTTTACATAAAAATACTGGACACGTGTTTCGGGTTTCGCATATACAAAAAATAATGTTGTAGAATCCTCAAATTAAATCACTTTACCCAAGTTTCTCACACCAATTAATTATTTAATATAAAACATCGCTACAGCAGCTGAAGGTATTTTTCCCTTGAGGTCCCAAGTATAATAATTTGTCTAGCTTATAGGATCGGGTGGGTGTATGGACATCAAATAAGGCTTACTAATAAATTATTTATGAATCCTTTGCAGTGTTACTAACTAATTCCCTACTATCGATCGTTTCCAACACAGTGAAACTCGTGTCACTATCTTCAGTACTACAAATTGCATTTAAATGAAGCCTAATAGGACCAGCCACAAATGTAACTGAAATATTTACCACCAGTGGCTTATGGAGTATGAGACACGCAAAGGACAGGGGACACCCTGTTTCGTATTAGTTATGCATTTAAGCGATGCAGAGTAACTTTGGTTTACCTCCATTAATCGATGCAATCGTACTCGGTAAACGTAGTTTGGTAACGTAAGCAGTTGAGTATTGTTTTTGTACAGAATTTTTGAATTCGAAGCTACGTTAGTACTTAAGAGAGAACTGACAATAATGAAGTTAAAAATGCTATTTTCTACGTTTCTTCTCAGTATTTTCATATACGTTTATGAATGTACAGAGAAGGAACGTAGGCCATAGCAATTATTTATTTATTGTCTACTAGCTGTTGCTCGCGACTTTTTCTGCGATCCAGGTAAAAAATTAGCCTATATCTTTCTCCAGATCGTGGTCTACCCTTTTGCCATCCAAATCCTTTCAGCCGTTTTAGCATAAACGCGTAACTCAAAATTTTTTTGCGTAACTTTCCTTTTTTTTTGTCTTTCGTAAGAACCTTCTCCTGAGAATAATGAACAAAAATAAAGAATTAGCTAAATAGTTCCATCTATTCACACGTGATGCGAAGACTAAGGAAAATAGAGATTCATTTTTATATACATACTAGCTGCCCCGACAGACTTCGTCCTGTCAATAAATTTTTCTCCCCGTAAGAACCATCCTCGTACTTCAAGGAATATTCTAAAAAAAAGAATTAGCGAAATCAGAACAGGAGTTCTCGAAATTTGCGTTTAGCAAGAAATTTGGCGATTCATTTTTATATTATAGACTAGCTGTCCTCACAGACTTCGTCCTGTCAAAAGTTTTTTTACAGCATTTTTTTAAATTTTGTCTCTCCGTAAGAACCATCCTCGTACTTCTAGGAATATTCTAAAAAAAGAATTAGCGAAATCGGTTCAGCTGTTGTTGAGATTTGCGCTTAGCAAGAAATTTGGCGATTCATTTTTATATTACAGGTATAGATATGACGGAGGAGGTACCCCCGAAGTGTTTTTAAAAAGGGTGACGTCAGCATTGCTGACGTCACAGTTGTTGTCTTCACCATCATTCATTTTTGGGTCTTCAAAAATAAATTTCACTGGTTGTCTTTGTTAAAAAACTCCGTTTATTGAACTGGTAGCGTAGCGACGTCCAAGAGAGGTCCGCACTGTACGACGGCTCAGGCTCGAATGACCGAGTGCCGACAGTGCAGCCGTATTTATAGGATCGTCCCACGTGCACGTGTTTACAACTTTTTAGGTTAAGTATTGAAATTACAATTATAGAAATAAAGACATGCATATTCAACATTAGTTTTACATCGTTATCAACTCGAAGTAATTCATTCGTGGTTTATGAACTAATTTTAAGGCAAACAAATTGTTCAAGTTATTTTCTGATTTTACAATCGCCACACTATTGTAGTTGCGCCGATATATATAATATGTTGATAGTTTTGGTGTATTGTATTTTAGAGGAATGGTCAACATTTGTGCAGTGTCATGGTCAGATAAGTGAAGTGGCATCACAATAGCAGTAGCGTTAGGAATGTTACTAAGAATGTGATCAATACATGATAATTTACGTGTTGGCCCATTGATATGAAATTTCAGGTTATAATTATATGCCAAATCCTGTAATTGATTAGTAATGTGACTTTTTTTTAAGGTGTTGATATTAAAGTCACCAGCTAAAACTACATTTAATTTAGATTTATACTGTTGCATTAGATTGTGCAGGAGGCTATTTAATTTACTTAGGAATTGAGTGGGATCCGATTGAGGTGTTCTATAAATACAAATAATTATCGATTTATGATGTGTAAGTTGAATCCCGCAAACCTCGAACGTATTTTGCGTGGCGTAGGTTTTTATAAATGGCAGGACTTTGAAGAAAATATTTTCTTTTATTAAGATACAAGTCAGTCTCTTTGCTTTTCTCTGCAATAGTTGGCTGCCATGTCATACCCATGAATTTTAATGTAGCTTTCGTATCCTTTTTTTATAAATGTTTCTGAGAGACATATTATATCTGGGTCATTATGCGTTTCACGTAGTTCTTGCAAAGTTAGTTCAAGAATTTCTCTTTTACGTAAAATACTGGCAATATTCTGATGGAGAATCATAAGGTTATTGGGGTTATAATTTACAGGGGGTTTGGTCTCGAAAAAATGTAGTGTTCCGTTTTATGATCGAAAAATATGTAATACGGAATTGTTTCTCTGTGACTTTGTTTTACAGGATCTATAAGATTATCCTGTTTTTGTGTATTAGAACTCATACGGCGGAAATAGAACGGAATTGTTCCTTTTTTGGGTTCAATTACTTTAGTACTCAATTTAATGCTTTGCTTGTTTCTCGCTATTTTTACCCGACTGCCGAAGAAAGGAGGGTAATGTTTTTCGAGCGTATGTATGTATGTATGTATGTATGTCCATTTCTTTGTCACCCCCTGCAGCCTGAACTGCTTGACGGATTTTGACATGCGAGGTGTCATTTGATTCGTCGTGATTGTGCGAGTGACACCCGGTATATTAAAATTTCTGGAAAATCAAGATGCTAAAAATCTGGCAAAAAAAGGAAATAAAATTAATTATTAAGAAAACAAAAAACCCGACTGCAAAAATATACCTAACTGCAAAGTAAAAAAAAAATATAACAGAAAAGCAAAAAACAAGCTCTACATTTCTTTTAGCATTTAGCTTTAGCATCTACTGTTTTACTTTCTCTTCTAAAAAGTATTGCAGGCAGGAACAAGTTATGCTACTTTTAGC
>VKGM01003905.1:10958-23734 GCA_007844875.1 Busseola fusca | reverse complement strand
AATATGTACAGTACAATACATGCTTTTAATAACTGGCTTAACCTAATCGCCACACTTTATAAAGAGCTCTGTAAAAATCCATATTTCTAAACCAAGCGTTTTAAGCTGTGAGTTGTCTGTAAGAAAATTTAAGATTTTTATACCTGAATTTGTGACCTTTTTGAAGACTCACCTGAACTGAAGCATCATGAGGGTACACCTTCATGCACTCAACGATAACCTCGGGAGCCCCTTCTTCTAGAAACTGTTGGCCGTGAGCCGGCTCGCGGAGCGACAGGGCTGCTATGCATTTTAGGGTCAATGCCGTCGCTACTGCGTTATTCTGCAATGGGACAATGGACTTTAATAGAATATAGATCTAAAAATTCTTTAATCGCACAACACAATCTTGCCGTTCAGTTATAAATGTTATAATCAGTGATCGGATAATCGGGCGCTAATTTACCTAAACTTAATTTTTATGCCTACGAAAGAATAATATTGACATGCCTATTAGAATCCCGGATCCTGGAACCGTTTGAAATTCCTGATTGCTAAAAATGTTACCTGTGTGCTTAGTGCGAGTTTATTTTACGTTAACGCGATCGAGACGTTTATGGCGTTCGGCGCTGTGATTGGGCCGTTCCAAGGTCACCGCTCGGAGCGGCCCAATCACAGCGCCGAACGCCATAAACGTCTCGATCGCGTTAACGTAAAATAAACTCGCACTAGGCCCTCTGCATACAAAATATAGTTAGAACTCGTTTCAAAACGAAATATTTTCTTTGAATAATGCTTACATACTCTCTCGTACTTACAAGACGGCTGTTCCTAGTTAAACTCTCATTGTAATTTTATTTATTTTGAAGCAATTAAACATATTAAATCAAAATAACCACTGCTATAATTTCATTAAGTTACTAATAGTCGTTTTTTTGCTGCCCGATCATGGCCAGCCCGCGCCGCAGCTGAGCCAGTAAAATTTTCTTTGAAAATTAAAGTCCCGACTATGACCTCTGAGTTTGTTTCGGCTTTCTTCTCAAAGATAGTCTAGGAAATGCCGCGGTCATCAAACCGAATAAAATAAATTTCGATCCAGCCCTCCCTTGCTCTCTAGTGACGTCCTAAGCCGAGGTTCGTTCCCCGCAGGGGGTACCCTTAGCGCTGTCACTTAATATTATTTATGCCTTGGCTGGAGGCTTTAAGTTCATTTAAGGCAACCACAGGCTAGTCCGGTTAAGTAGTTACGACCTCTACAGGTCAACTACGAGATGCCATATATAAAAACAAACAAAACAAAAAACATTTAAATATTCTCATGTCATAACATTTAAAAATTCTCATGTCATAAATTTTAAATTATTTGATTTTTTATTTTCATTTATTTATTTATTAACCTAGTTTACATATTATTTACTTAAAAACTAAGCCTAGTTTTAAGTTTCAGCCTAAGATTAGTTTCCTATGTTTAAGTTAATCAATAGCCCCGATTCCCTTGTTCACAAACAACTAAATTTAAGTTCAGTGCATCTTTTTTTTCTATTTTATTAGGAAATTACAGAAGATAGATATTAGTTAAGTCATGTCAAATTAGTCCGCGCTTGACGCAAATTGACGTATGTTTAGTAGCCATATTTTTAATCGGGTCTAAACTGTCTATGCAGTATTTAAATATGACAGGACTAAAATAATATTTTATCTTCTGTATGTCTAAATCGGCGCCATTATACACATATACTTTCCCTAATATACTATCTAAATAATGAAGAAAATATTATATATTACTAGCTGACCGGGCAAATGTTGTTTTGCCACAAAAAAAAGAAAAAAATAGATGTTGGCCGATTCTCAGACCTATCCGATACGTACACAAAATTTCATAAAAATCGATCCCGCTGTTTCGGAGGAGTATGGTAACTAACATTGTGACACGAGAATTTTATATATAAGATAAACTCTATTGCATAAACAGACACAACATGCGACTTCCATTTACAATTATGTATAGATATAAATATGCAAATATACTAGTTTGCAAAAAAAAAACGAAGAAGCGATGAATGGAATGTGTGTATGATGGTATGAATAGACCGGAGGTGACTACAGAGATGTCGAATAATAGAGATGTATGGAAGAAAAAACAATACACAACACAACAACCAATTTGGGATGAGAGCAGAAGAATCATCAGCTCGCAACCCGGTAAGGACCAGGCCCATGTAGACGCCGCGTTGTGTTTCACGCGCGCCTCAATGAGATGTCAGCACAGCGTGTCGGGAACCACAAAGACCGATGCCTGCCAGGGCCGTGGGTTATTCGAAAGAGATACCGTAGCCTGCACAGGCGAGTGTAGGAACACGGTGGGTTTTAGTCAGTAAAAGTCTGACACGGCCTTCCGCTTCGCCCAGAGCGGGAGAGGTCATTTGAAGATTTCCCACCCACAAAAAAAAAGAAAGACGCGAGAATCAAAATGACACTAGTTTGCAGCACCTGAATATTTGAGCTTGATGGGTTTAACAGTTTTTGAAAAATTGTACAAAATATATCTTAAACGAAATTTAACCATATATGCAAGCATTTTTTGTGTCTTAGTTAACATATTTTATTATTCTGAAGGTATCTTCTTTCAAATAAAAAAATCGCAATCAAAATTACAATTACATAAAGGTAAATTTAGTCTTCATTTCGTAAGTTACGGTGGCTCAATGGTAATTGTGGCGGTCATGAATCTAGAGGACTCGGGTTCAAAACTCGGGCCAGGTGGGGTTTAATTTTCCGCTTGTTTTTCATATTTCTTCTTTTGTTACAAAAACTTTTATTGGGACTGAATTCAAAATTTTATTATTTTTTTTTTTCTTTAACTCAGTGGGGACACTTATTGTGACAGACGAGAAACTACGGAACCCTACACTGAGCGTGGCCCGACACGCTCTTGGCCGGTTTTTAGATAGGAAATCATCAAATTACCTCTCCTGCTCTGGGCAAAGCGGAAGGGCGTGTCAGACTTTTACTTACTAAAACCCACCCGTGTTCCTTCACTTGCCTATGCGCCAGGAGCCACGGTATCTCTTTCGAACAACCCGCGGCTTTAATCTTCTCAAGAACTCCCTCAAATTATGGCGACAGTTAGCGCCTGCCGGCTCACGATAAAAATTAAATACCATGGTTAAAATCATAGTGTTGGCTTACAAAGTATGCAGAGCACGGTTATGTTTATCCCGTGGGACATACATCTCATGGAAGAACCGGATCGGCCATCACACTATCTTCTTAGTTACTTTTAGGTACAAGATATAAACTGTAAAGCCTTAAGAGCCAATTCACAGTCCACTAGCGCCGCCGATTGAAAAAAATCATAACTCGTAAATAGAATCAAAAATGCAAAAAGTGCTACAGTATGTGTCAATAAAAGGCAATAACGTATTTGTTTCATACATTCTCAACACTTAAAATGTTGCTGTTTAACTAAATCGTGAGCTCAAAACAAAACGGCCGTTTTCTTTTTCAAATGCACGATTTTCTTGACCTGGCGTTCTTGCAAAGGTCCGGCGGTACTTCACACCAGGACAGCTTCTTATGTTGTACAAAGCACAAGTCCGATCGTGTGTGGAGTACTGCAGCCACATATGGGCTGGTGCTGCAAAATGCCACCTGGCTGCTTTGGACTCAGTGGAGAGGCGTGCGAAGAGGCTAATTGGTGATCCAGATCTGGTGAAGACCAATCTCCAAAGCCTGGAGCACAGGCGCAGGGTAGCGAGCCTTTCGGTATTCTATAGGATGCATTTTGGAGAGTGTGCGCAGGAATTACATGACTTAATTCCGCCATCACCGTTCCATCATCGGACGACCCGTCGTACGGCGAGTATCCACCCTTACGTTGTTGACACTGCTACGATCCGGACGAAGCGTTTCGCCTCGTCTTTTATACCGCGTACATCGAAGGACTGGAACAGTTTGCCTGCGGCGGTCTTCCCGTCTGATTACAATTTAAGTGTCTTCAAGGCTAGAGTGAATAGGCTAATAATAAACTAATGCGCTTTACCACCAATGATTGCATCGCTGCTTTCCATCAGGCGGGATCGCGGTCAAGCACTAGTTTATAACTTAAAAAAAAAAAAAAAAAAAAACATATTGTAGCACTTTTTGCATTTTTGATTCTATTTACGAGCTATGATTTTTTTTCAATTGGCGGCGCTAGTGGACTGTGAAATGGCTCTTAACTGTGAAGTGGGTGCGGGAAGGGTGATAGTTTTTACTAGTTGTCGAGTAATTGAGCTCTTCCATCACGTCACCCCCCCCCGCCCCACATCGCGCTGCTACCTCAGGCAAGTCTCAGTTTTTTAGTTATGAAACAAAAAAACTAGGAATTCCGCCCCACACTAGGAATTTCTCCTGTATCGTGAGTGCGTTTACAAACATTTAAAAATTCACATACAAGAACAGCCAGACCCGGAACAACTACTTGTAGCACATACAAATATTTCTTTCATGAGGAAACGAACCGGCGCAGTGATTAAGCGGTTCCCCAATAAGTGTCTTTACCTGAATCCAGACCAGGCGAATCCTCCAAGTCCGACAGCGATAGTAAGGAACACGATACACCCCGTCACCGTTGACGAGTACGCCGCCGCTACCATGAACACCGTCTGCAATGGTTTGAATCATATTATTAGCTGATTTTATTAACATAACCGAGGTCACAGCTGTCAGCTCTCACGGTCTTTTGTCACTCATAAACAAAACGTAAAGAATTTTGTGCTCCCAAGATGGAATTGGTTCTCACACGTGAACTTACACTGCGAGGTTCATGACAAAGAATGTCTGTCAATTTTCTGTTTTAGTCGTAAATAATTTCTGAAATCATATTATTATCATATCGTATTAGGGACTATCCACACTTATTCGGTCACGTCTGACTTTAAAAACAAAGATTTTGTATGGAGATGCGAACGCATCCGTAAAGCTGAACGGATGCGTACGCACATGGGCGTACCCACCTAGGGGGCGGCAAGTCAGATTTTTAGGTCATATCGTCCGAGGCTGTTTGGTCATAAACACAACACAAACACACCTACATGAAACATTAAGTAGAGTGTGTAGGGCAAACAGCAGAGAATGATCTTGCTTTATAGGTAAGGTAGTTAAATAAATAAAAGAAAATTTAACTCCATCCTTACCATAGGTAAAATAGGTAATAGGTAAAACGGGCTGGTGTCCGCAACTCCACTACAATGCGCGTATTTTGCGTACATCTCCATCCTTACCATACCGCCAAGAATACGAACGCTCGGCTAGATTCGGTAATCTTCGTCCGCCATCGTCGCCACAGCGCCGGCTAACGACTGTAGCTGTCCGCGCGGTTTTTTTGATGGCAATTGCAACATGCACTTAGCCAGTGCCTACTGCGCGGTTTATTTAAATGTTAGCACATAAGGCCCCGTTTACACTTGGATTAGTAATATGCGGTGACCTTGGAGCGGTCCAATCACAGCGCCGAACGCCACAAACGTCTCGATCGCGTTAACGCAAAATAAACTCGCACTAAGCCCTCTGTTAGTTTTGTCGTGGTCTGGCAGTTTGAGTAATTTGTGTGGCCTACCCAAATGTCCTTTCTTTGGTGTTGTTCGTCGAATTATTGAGTTGTCCTTAAGTTGTGAGTTGAGCTGCACAATTTCTGACAAATGCGTGCACTGACTGGACAGGCCCTCTCAACCTGTGTGGTTCTTTCCTAAAAAGACCATCTCAGACATTGATTCTACGTGGTCTTCATATGATCTGACCAAGATTATGTCTGGATTTTAAAAGAGACTGTGACCTCTGAGTTTGTTTCGGTACTTTCTTCTCAGAGTAGTCAGATAGGAAACGCCGAACTCATCTAGTTAAAAAAATAAAATAAAAAAAAACATTGACATGTAAAAGTGTTTGTACAAACCTACTTACAGAAATAAATCATTTCATTTCATTAAGAAGCGGACACGATAGCATTTGTGACTTAAGATACAACATTCAGAACGTCAAAACAAAGGGTTATACCAATTTACAACTTATTATCTTTCATTCCGAGGTGAAACCCCTAATATGACTGGGCTATTACCAACATTTATGTAACAGGGCTACATAAGCCTGCTGAAGTACGTATCTAAAAAGGATTTAAAAAAAAGATCCGGTCGTCCAGATACCATATGTACTATATTATGCATATAGTAGGATTTGAAAGATTATTTGCTACCAGGCAGGAGATACACATGACACAGCATTGTTAAAGCTGTCGAATTTCACTAATACTGTTTGCATCTAAGACTTTAGATACCATTACCATAAGTTCCTCGATTATAAAAGGGCAAAACAAAGTGTTATTGGGTTTTTATTTTTTTTTTAATTAGCCTATACTGTCCCACTGCTGGGCAAAGGCCTCCCCCAAATCCTACCAGGAATTCTTATCCCGCGCCGCGTCGAACCAGCCCTCCCGAAATGCGTCTAGGTCGTCTCGCCATCTCTTTCTGAGTCGGCCTCAAAGCAAAGCAAAGTGTTATTGGGTTTTATAATAAAGAATTTCTTAATAACAAAATTCTCCATCAAACAAAAAATAAATTTCTCCATCTATACCTATATTCCTATTCAAATCATGTACTCTACAATCTCTTCCAAATATTATGTCTTGAACCCAAAAACGATTACTTTCTAAGCAATATCGAGATAACGATAACGATAAAGACATTTCACTCTGTGAATTCCATACCGCACCCTAATTGGGTAACACACTATTAATCGGAATCTGCATCATTTTGAAGCAAATTTCTAAACCATTGCTTCATAAGTTCGAAAAATTTGTCTGCACAACACGTCATCAGCATTCTCCTGCCCCTGTCCCAATTTATTTGTGGTCAGCGCAACATGTCTTTTCCTTCCATACATCTCTATTAGACGTCATCGCGGCAGTCACCCCCTTTTAGATCATCATTCACACATTCCATCCATCGTTTCTTTGGTCTTCCCCTACTCTTATAGCCATCAACATTCATAATCAAAACACTCCTCACGAAATTCTTCTCATTTCTCCGTAACACATGCCCGTACCATGACAACCGATTTCCAAGCAACTTTTCAGTTACCGGTGCCACTTTCAGACTTCATCTTATGTATCTGCACAACATGTAAATAACGCAATGAATACAGATTCAGTCCAAACGATACCAACTAATCTTAATCATTTGCCTAAAATGTGTTACAATTAGGCTGCTGGTCGCGGAGGCGAACATGACTACCCCGTGGCCTGCAAACGATGCCGCGCGAATTGTCGCCTCGCCCGCCGCATCGTCATTTGCACCGCTGAACCCCGTGGCCAGGCGGTATTAGATTTTCAACAATATCGCTTAAGCATTAGGTTCAAGGTTGATTGGGAAAATTTCACAGTTTCGAGTAGCTTGACCTGCTGGCGTTTGTACAACAATTTATTTAACATTGAGCTAAATTTATTGCTACTCCTTTTATTTTGGTGTCAAAAATACTGGTTACTATATAACAATTTTTTTTATTTTTCTAGAAAATATTTACTTCATATTATTATCTATAATATAAAAATGAATCACCAAATGTGTTGTTAAGCACAAATCTCGAGAACAGCTGCCCCGATTTCGCTAATTCTAGAAGTACGAGGATGGTTCTTATGAAAAGAAAAAAATTCAAAAGTTGCAAGAAATATAGTAAAAACGCCATCCAATAACTTTTGACAGGACAAAGTCTGTCGGGGCAGCTAGTGTCTTAATATGTTTCAGTAATCAGAATCAGATAATAATATTATACGTAATCAGAACGCTCGCATGTATATTGCAGTACAAAAAAACAAAATCAAAATGACTGAGATTGTAAGACGCTTACGGAAGCCTAGCTTCGGTAAGCGTCTTTTTACATGCTATAACGAATGTATTAAAAGGTAAAGGAATTGTTTAAATAACTTACAGTTCTTGAGCTCCTCAAAAATTTCGTCTTTCGTCATATCGTTGTGGTCTATAACTTCAAAACCGAGATTCTCGAAAGTCCTCGTCAAAGCGTCCACATCTTTCTCTGTGCCAAGCCTGGCTTGGCGACCCACAATTTCTATTTGATTAAAAATAATCAGTGCACGTTTTTCAAATTTCTCAAGCTCGTATGTCGTCGCCTCCTTTGGTATAGCTCTGGTATTGACCAAAGAATACTTTCTCCTTGAATCAATTGTATCTAATGGTTCGTCTTCAATATTAAGTTTGTCGATAGAACTTTCTAGTATTTCTGCGTTTTCTACAATTTTTACTTCACCATCTTCTTCGTATTGATCACAATGACAGAGTCTCTTTAATGCTCTGTTTTCATCAAAACCATCTACAGTATCTCGTAAAATAACAGCGTCTTTATTAGAACCTTCTCCTGTATCTTTCAGTTCACAATTATCATCCGTTAAGATGGCATCATCTACTGATTTTAAAGTCCTGTCGTCACTTTTGGTATCGCTAGCGAAATTTCGACAGAACAGTCCTTGATCGCGATTCCGCCTGATCGCGCACACGTTGCTATTCTCCTCCATTTTTTCGGTTAGTTAGTAGATATTGCCGTGCACCGATAGCCCTTTTTAATCCCACAACTTGTGTTTTTTCTTTAGCAACCCACCTTCGATATTATTCACCTGTCGGTCGATTCTATATAAATGTCACCGTGAAAAAAAGAGTATATTTAAGTTTTTTTCCCCTTTCTTTGGCAAGTGAGCCGTCAGCCGAATGCCGATGTCGACTATTCTGTTATCGTCATGTGGTGAGTAATATATAGATAAAACTAAAACTGGCGTTGACGTGAAGTGAGTTGTCAGTTTCATTCTGTCGACGACCAACAGCGCCATCTGTTGACATCGCACGACAGTGTCCGATGACGAAGACAATGAGCCGGACATCAGCGCGACACAAGCGACGCACGACGGATGTTCACGACTTTGTGACCCGCCAACGAACGCATACAAATATTAGCCATTTTTTATATATCATTCTTTTTTATATCTAACGATTGTAATTTACCAGTACACGCTATCATAAGGAGCTTTGGGTCTAATTTCAACCCACGACACCGATAAAAAGGCGACCTGACGCAGAACACCGAACATATTGGACCTTCGAGCCGAACGTTCACCCGAAGCAGCAAGCAAGAGGTTCAGCAACGGTCAGGTCAATCCACCCAATTTCCATCCAAATTTTTGTGCTCAATTTGTGTTAATATTGTTATTTTTTGTAAATTCCCAGTGTTCGACTGTTTGCAAATTGTGCGTCTTCCTACATCGCTCAGACGTACGCCGCGCGCCGTTTAACTGTAAGTACTTAAGTACTTGATCTTTTTCTCTTATAAGGCACTTACATAACATACATAATGAGCCTATAATGTTCCCACTGCTGGGACACAGGCCTCCTCTCAGTGAGAGGGAGTGGGCCGTAATCCACCACGCGGGCCCAGTGCGGGTTGGTAGATGTCACATGTCTTCGAAGTTTTTGATTCTAAGACATGCCGGTTTCCTCACGATGTTTTCCTTCACCGTTTTGAGAGCAGTGGCGATGAAATAATTTACACAAAGTAAAGCGCCTGACGGGGTTCGAACCTGCGACTCACAACTTGTAAGTCGCGGCCGTTACCACTGGGCTACCACTGCTCTATCATTGGGGGCTGTTCTGGGCTATCATTTATTTATTTATAGTTAATTAAAACGATACAACACCAATTACATAAATTAACATAGATACAATAATATAACTTAAAAACTAACATGGAACTGTGGACTCCCTCGCATACTTTCTCTCACAAAACACCAGACACCAGCATAATCTTATTCCATTCATCCGCAAACACATCACATTCAGGGTTGGCCGTCAGAAGGGCATTCAGCACCCTTAAAGTACGACAGACCGGGGACCTCAACTCCCAGCGAAAACAGATTGTGCTTGGCTCTGACGGTGTCCGATGTACGTATTTGGCGGGCACAAATAGTCAGCAGAAAAAACCATGGAGCTCTGGGCAGTCTATAAGTCCCCGCAATATCTTACAGGCTAGAGTGAGCTGATCAAAGCCTCTTCTCACCTCCAATGAGTATGAACTCATTGGAGGTGAGAAGAGGTGAGAGATGCATGAGCATTATTATGACGCATGACGTAGTTTGAAACACCCTATATGCAAGCGCAGTCCGAGTCTTGCGTTCCAAGGGCACGCAGAATGGAGCGGCGACATCTTTATCAGATTTTATTCACCCTAGCTCAAAAATTAATAGTATATTTTTTTTTAATTTTCACAAATCGATTTGTTTTACTTATTTTTTTACTAATGTTTAGTAGTCATTGGAAAGATGAAGTGGGCTGTCTTTGTAAGACGACTAAAATTCGACGGTGTATACACACAGGGAAACATTGAAACTTGTTTCGCAACATTGTCTAGAGACCAAGTTCTTGTCTCGTCTCGCGTACACACAGAATTTTGTGTTTACTGTTTAGTCTCAGCTGTTAAATGATGGTGGACGTTGGTCTCTGCGGTATCAGTGCCTGTCTGGCTATAATTCTAAGTGATAGGAGACACCGTAAACGATGGTGGGCGCGAGAAATTCTCGCGGAAGGGCCAAGGTTTGGCACCACAATGAAGAAACATTTTCAGACGAGAAAAAAACTTAACACGAAGAGAAAGAATCGACGGTAGCCGATAAGCAATCAAAACAAAGATGGCGGACTATTGGATGGCGGGAAAATAACAAAGAAGGTGAGGTTTAACCTACCGAATGGCTCTTCTTGTCTCATGTCTCGTTACAACAGACGTCCACACCGGGAAATTGTTTCGCAACATTGTCTCAGTTTTCCCATTTTGATCGGGAGACCTGAAACAAGCGATATTTGGTCTCGCAACCGATTCTGCAACCAATATTTGTCTAGAGACATATTTCTGATACAAGCTGAGACCATGTTTCGAGACAAATGTTTCTCTGTGTGTACTAGGCTTTAGAGGAAGTCTGAAAGTGGCACCGGAAACTGAAAAGTCGAGTGGAAATTGGATGATGTCATGGTAGGTATTATCATATGTTACGGAGGAATGAGGAAAATTTCGTGAGGAAAGTTTTGACTATGAATGTCGATGGCTATACATAAGAGTATGAAGCGCAGAACCGGTCGTTGTGGAAATCCTTGGGGGAGGCCTTTATCCAGCAGTGGACCTCTATAGGCTGAGAAGAAGAAGATACATAAGAGTAAGGGAAGACCAAAAAAACGATGGATGGATTGTGTGAATTATGATAATTATGGTAAGAAAAGAATAAAACAAAGGGGAGCGGGGGGCATGCTTTTTTTTTTTTGGTGAGTGGGAAATCATCAAATGACCTCTCCCGCTCTGGGCGGAGCGGAAGGGCGTGTCAGACTTTTACTGACTAAAACCCACCCATGTTCTTTCAACTGCCTATGCGCCCCAGGGACCCCGGTCACTCTTGCTGATGGCGGCTAAGTATGAAAGAAAAAGACGTGTTGCGCCGAACCCAAAAAAAAAAATAGTATAAATGCAGGAGAATGATGACGATGATAATTTATATGGTGTACATAATAAAGAGTATTTTATTCTATGATATGTATGGGATCTGGCGTGTCACGTCGGCCTCATGTACGGAGATCGCTGGGCAACAGTCTCCTCATGCTGCGGGCCTGAGCATGGACGGTGCAGCCGAGGTCGCCCTAGGATGAGGTGGCGAGACGACCTAGAGCAATAGAAAAGTAAAAAAAAAAACGATCAAGTGTGAGTTGCACTCGTGCACGCAAAGTTCTGATTTTAGTATTTGTTCTTATAGTGGCAACAGTATTACATCATCTGTGAAAATTTCAACTTTCTAGCTATCACTGTTCATGATATACAGCCTGTTGACAGACAGAGAGACACTGGGTATCAGGGTCCCGTTTTTAC
Organism: Busseola fusca; assembly: GCA_007844875.1. NCBI lineage: Eukaryota > Metazoa > Arthropoda > Insecta > Lepidoptera > Noctuidae > Busseola > Busseola fusca. The sequence continues at coordinate 11,818 of VKGM01003905.1, read as the reverse complement.
CCTTCAGACACGGAACGGCTCATAATAAAACGCAAAATATTTTGAGAATATCATATTCAGAGATGGAGCCCATTGTACATGGTACACAAAACCTCGCTCCAACACATACGCACTTACATGGCAAACAAAAGAAGATTAGCAGCTATCTCGAACATATCCAAAAGGTACATAAAATAGTTTTATCGCCGCGCAGATAGGCAATGGGCGTTGGCCTGTAAGGTACACCTACCAAATATATTGCGTGTACCGACGCCCAGTTAAACCCGATATAAAACGGGCAAAGATTAATAGTTTTTAGACAGTGCAGGAGATTTTACATTTTTGTCAATTTTGGTGTTAACTATCAGAGTTTGATTGAGATTATATGATAGTATGATTGAGATGATATGTAGAGAAGGGCGTCAACCTTCTCTACCGAATAAATACTTTACCATCAACGATTGCATCACTGCTTTCATTTTTAGGGTTCCGTAGTCAACTAGGAACCCTTATAGTTTCGCCATGTCTGTCTGTCTGTCTGTCTGTCTGTCTGTCTGTCTGTCCGTCCGCGGATAATCTCAGAGACCATTAGCACTAGAAAACTGAAATTTGGTACCAATATGTATATCAATCACGCCGACAAAGTGCAAAAATAAAAAGCAGAAAAAAGTGTTTTATTAGGGTACCTCCCCTACACGTAAAGTGGGGAGTGATTTTTATTTTCATTTCAACCCTGATGTGTGATATATTGCTGGATAGGTATTTAAAAATGAATAGGGGTTTACTAAAATCATTTTTTGATAATATTAATATTATCGGAAATAATCGCTCCAAAAGGTAAAAAAATTGTGTCCCCCCCCCTCTAACTTTTGAACCATAAG
>VKGM01003902.1:0-10329 GCA_007844875.1 Busseola fusca | reverse complement strand
ATCTAGTACATGTCCATGTAAATTATGTTTCGTAATATTATTAGATTTTTTCTTTAAATCTTATATTGTATTTTGAATATTTGATCCTAAATCAACAAGACCGATTCCAGATATTATTTCATAGGTATATAAAAATCTATATCAACTGTCCCTCTCTAGGGTAAAATTACTATGAGTTTTTATACCAATTCTATAGTTAACAGCCTTGAAGGAATCATCAATATTATTCTCTTTCTATTACTGTAGGTAGTTGGTTTCCTATGTTTAATGTTTTATGAAGATATCTCGTTCGACCTCATCAACCTCCGGCGCTTCCTGTTGCTCCTAAACTTCTATCATAGTATGATTAATTCAGAAAAGGGCTGTTTTTGTTTCCTTAGCATCATCTCCTTTCATATCTATGTTATTTATATGTTCTGTTTCATCATCTTTGCTCATTGCTTTGGGTTTTTCATGCGTAGTTCTATATTTTTCTAGTATCTCATTTTGTCATTGTTCTCAGGTATTACGTCACAATCCACCCACTAGCTAGGTGTCCACCGAGTTTTATGGTGTAGGAAGGATAATAAACTTCTCCGTAGCCATAGTTCTGAATAATTTCATAATATCCCTTGGAAAACCATACGTAGTTCAAATTCAACTAATTATAAATACTTTATTTATGTACAGGCACCAAAGGAGATAAGTAATTGGAGTCATCGGATGTAGTTGAAGTTTACTAAGAATGCGATGAATTTTTTCGAATAAAATTTAATTATATTAATAGAAAACAAACAGTTCATTTATCAAATTAAATTTCATTTTAACTCTCTCACTTTTTCAATTAAACTGCAACTATATCCGACGACCCTACTACACATCAAACTATACATAACCAGTATAAGCTGACTTCTGATGGTACGAAAAACCTTTACAATGCGAGGTCAGCTAAAACTGGAATTCATAGCTACGTCAGAACAACAATAAAGACCACCTCTTCAGTTACCCGTCAACTTAAATCATGTTTTTATTGGCTGACCATAGAAGAGTTCGTTATAAAAATGGTCACATCAATGACTACCAATCTTAAACTTCATGGTAAGCCGCCTCCTTCGCATGTCTCACAAGACAGGCTAAGATATGAGATATCAACAAAAATACACTTCCCCCTAACAACAGAGTCGGGAAACTTGTTCACGCGGTTTACATAAACATAGGAACCGAAGGCCGCATGACATGATGACATAAAACCTTTGAACCAGTCAGCTTGAGCCCCCTCCTTGACCGTAAACTCCCCGCAAAGGGGGAAGTGTATTGACGGCGGCGGTTCTACTTATGCTAGTCGTTGCCACTTCCGTAGGTCTTTAACCGCTGCCAAGGATTTCGTAGACGTTTGCGAATGTCCGCGTGTGACCTTGGTTCTACTACCCGGCGTAGCGTAGCCATGGTTGCAGGCGTAGTTTGCGGATTGGTCGCGGCGAGCGTATGTGGGTCGATCTAATTGGACGCTTTGTTGGGACAAGTGGTTGAATATCTTAATAAAGTTATACGTCATTTATTTAATTAAAGTTTGGTTTCGCTTTGGTTCATTATGTTGGGTTTGCATCCAATATTTGAAATGAACGTACTCGTATGACATACATTTGCTTCTATATCAATACTCAACGTTTACTCATTTAAATTACTCATTATTATGTCAATGACGGTGATCAAACGACTTTTACACTAAGTTTTATGTAGTGCGTAGTAATATGGAAAATAATCCGATATTTTTTCACGTGTTTTTCAAGGTTCATAACCGACACTTGTTAAGTAAATTCTTAATCAATTATATATAATAAAGTATTAAATATCATGTTGTTTCTAAAAAAATATAATGTAAGTACGTATTAAAGACTGCTACGATAAACTTTATCATAATTTATGAAAACAGCTCAGCAGCTGCTGTCTATATCTCTATATCTATTGTCCTATCGCAGGTATGCTGGAAGAGATTTCTTATGAAATAAGCATCACCTCTGTACCTTTTTTTCTGTACTGTTTTTTTTTTCTTGTCTGTTTATATATGTGTGTACATAAATGGTAAAATAAATAAATAAATAAAAGTGGGGAGTGATTTTTTTTTTTCATTTCAACCCTAACGTGTGATATATTGTTAGAAAGGTATTTAAAAATGAATAGGAGTTTACTACAATCATTTTTAGATAATGTTAATATTTTCGGAAATAATCGCTCCAAAAGGAAAAACAAATGTTTCTCCCCTCTAGCTTTTGAACCATAACTTTGAAAAATATGAAAAAAAATCTCAAAAGTAGAACTTTATAAATACTATCTCGAAAAATTATTTTGAACTTGATAGGTTCAACAGTTTTTGAAAAATTGTACAAAATAATTTCTGAACTAAGTTTGTAATTTAATCGTATACGCAAACATTTTTTTATTATATTAGTTTACAAATTTTATTATCCTGAACGTATCTTCTTTCAAATAAATATAATTATTAAAATCGGTTCACGCGATCCAAGTTTGCATATATTAGTAACCCATTTTCTCGAGAGATGGCGCTGTACTTTGGGCTACTTCGCGCTGTTAAGATTTTTTAAGTCTTAAGTGGGGACATCAGTCTTATTGTGACAGACCGGAAAGTGTAGCTACGGAACCCTACACTGAGCGTGGCCCGACACGCTCTTAGCCGGTTTTTCTGCTAAGCTTCCCGTTTGCGTGCGTCCCTTATTCAGGTTTTTTCCACGACTTTGAACCGTACCATCAGGCCAGGCCTGGTTTCTATGGCCTAACCTTGACTACTATTCGGTCACATCTTTACTCCATAGGCCATCTAACTGATTATAACACGTAGGTATATAGATAAAATAAAAGAAGGCATCTCTACGTTGCGATACCATACTGTGATTTTATCAGAGGGTAATTCTCATAATTTGAAGAACGTTTCAAGACTGAGGGGCAATTCTTGTAATTTTAAGAACGTAACAGTCTGATCTCAGTCTCTGTCAAAAATACGTCTAATTTTCCTACATTTTGACAAGTTTTTGTCATTTGTTTGTCGCCGAAATGAGACTGCGACTAGATTTTGAAAGTTTTAACTTAAGTAAGAGGATTGGCCATCAGATTTGCAGCTGCTTAGCGATAGATAAGTTATCATACCCGTTGTTTATTTGCAGGGTCCCATACAGTCGGTATACCCAATTCTGTATTGCAATGATCTTATGGACAACAACTCGGTTTTTATTTGCATTAAGTATTTTTATTGGTACTGCTGTGATTCTCTTTATGCCATTGATACCTTTCTTCATATGGTACACAGGTAACGTCTTATGAAAATTATTTTTCGTAATGCTTGGGTTTCCTATGAAACCGTTTCTTGACATATATTATTACGTATAATGGCTTTCAAAGAAATCTTATTTTACCAGTATTTGACCCTAAGCCAACATTTGCTGCCTAAAATTTATTTTTCTATATTTATTTGGAGGCTTTTACCTTATTCCTAAAAATTTAAATCGTTAGATTGTCTTCACAGTAGGTACTTCACAAGAAAAACTGTCAATAGAAAACTGTGCTATATTATATAGCGTATTCATGGTAAGTTGGGTGAAGTAAGCTGTCAATAGTGTCGATCCCTAACATTAGTTGGAATGACAGCTCACTCCACGCTCACTTCACCACACTTCACAACTTTTCACGGTGAGATGGTTACAGAATCGCACTGCTTGCCATACGTCATTGTGTGAGAGATGTCAAAGCGAAACTGAAATCCGACTGTCATTTGACGCAGTACGGCGAATCTTAGGCTGCATTCCTCCTGCGCTGATGTCGGTCGAGTATTTGACTGTTACATTGTGTTCTGAACTGCATTCCGTCGGTCACGTATGAATATATATTATGTTCGTTAGAGCACCAAACTGCGAAGCTGTTGTCAGCGGCGCGTACGATGCTACGCGCCGCGTATCACGCGCGTCGGTCTCGCTCGTCACCGCCGCGTTTATCGGTTGCACAACGAGCATGATGCCGTGTGCGAGCGCCCGGTGCCATATTACACCGTACGCGACCGACATCAGCGTTTTCAGGAATTCAGGCCTCACAATTTAAATCTGCCACTGCCATCATTTTAATGACAGAGCTGTCACTGCGGTTGTTAATGGCGGACACCGCTCTTATAGGAAACTTTAGCATAATGCTGTTGACTATAACGTCGGTGTAGTTGTACCTAGCGCAGCTGCTGAGCTTTGCTCTTTTTTGTTTCCAGACAAGTTGTTGATAAGGCAAGAAGACGTGAACATTTACCAAAATCAGCAAAATGGTTGTTGTGTGATTTAGTATCTCTGATTCCGTTTTTTCGCTTAACTATGTCGGATTCCTGTCCACCACCTCGGATTTGGCCAAACATATTATTGTTTAATGATTTTTTAGTGTAAGTATTCATCATTTAACATTAGTAACTGGACTGCTAGCAGCTTTTTTGCTGTAGATTAGAACACAGAAAGCGACTTAGTCTCATGTTTAATTTTTGCAATGCCAATTGTTGCAATTTATTATAAGAATCAAAAAATTCACTAGGATTTACTGAGATTAGAGTACTAGAGAAGCTACTAATTTCAAAAAACATTTCCATACCTGATTACTCCGTTTTCGAACTTGTCTCACTTAATGGAGATCGACGCCACAGGTTTTCCCTGTAAAATATAACTTTTACATTATTTTGACTTTCTCATTTAGCCCAAAAATTTATGGACACTATATGCATGCTCTATGGTTGTTCCAGCGTTTACAGAGTGATTGAATACTTTTCAATCGGAACTTCTCATTCATATCCGATGCTACTATTAGGTCATACAATTGTGATGTGTTTGTGTATCAACTGCATTGCCTGTTTCTTATTGCTGGTTACACATCAAGGTTTTTGTGAACGTTGTAATGATCCCAACGTTTATTTTGATTGGAGATCTTTTATCTGGCTTAAGGTAATTTTAGTTACTATTGATGTGTATATTTCTATATCTGTCCACCTTGTTTTTTTCTTCTAATATGTAATACGGCGAACTATTCATCACTCTGTAGGTAATATTTATTGTGTATGTGAGTGATTTTTTTTTAGTTTAACGAGACTGATGTAAATAAAGGATATGCAGCCTACGTTTGTGGAGCAGTATTTGTGTATTCCTTTGCAATAAATGAAAATTTTTACGAATTGATGCCTTCTGCAATATTAGAATTCATAATGGTGTGTATATTGATGGTGACCGGTTATGTAATGACAAATTTTATTTTTATACCGAAAGCCATTCATGAATCCATATTAAGATTTCGCAGAATATGCGATGTGTATTCAAAAGTAAGAAAAGTCATTCAGGAGACTAAAAGAAGAAATCCCGACGATAACTCTGACGAAATAGTTGAAACTTATTATAAACTGTTGTGGAGAAAACGAAGTGGGATCGCTACCAAGCCTGCATTTGTTGAAAGTCTACCCAGGTATTTGAGACTTCATCTCACGCAAGATTTGTTTTGGCCCTTATTTCACCATAGCCCTACATTGAGAAAAACGAGTTATCCTTTTCGACGATGGCTAACCGAGTTCACCGTTATATCCTACAAATTGCCTGGTGAGAAATTCTTTTCAGGTCGCAATACAAAAGGTTCTTTATATTATTTAAAATCTGGCATAGTTCAGCTCATTTCTGTTGATGATGGAGTGACTCCAATCCTCTCTGTTACAAGTGGAACAATATTTGGTGCTATAAATTTTTTTGTGCCTCCATTAAGAAGGAAAGTTATTGCTCGCTGTCTCACATATTGTGAATATTATTTCGTGAAACGACACTCTATGATAAAGTCGTTACATAAATATCCTTTAGATAGAAAAATTGTCATGGAGGATGTCATTAACAGAATAAAACACGCAAAAATATTATTAGCTAACAAGCAACAGTCACGAGGCTTCGAAAGAAATGAAGACGAAGGAATATGTTGGCTTAAGAAGCGGTGGTGGAAATTATTTCACATTATTGAATACTATACTAAAACAACCGGCGACCCGAAAGAAGTTTTGAAGGGTAGATTGCCACCTGATGAGGCGTCATACCATTGTTCAAAATATATAGGACAACTTGTATTATGTGATAAAACAGAACTGCAAACAAAATCGATGTTTACCAACTTCAAGTTTCCGTGGATCATTAACCCGTATTCTATGTTCGGCCTTGTATGGTATCGAATTGTTGCTGTCGACGTGTTTCTTGTGATGGTTTTGTATCCACAATATTTGATAAAACGTGACATTCCCGTATGGTTCGAGTTTTTTACTTGTTGCTCTGATACCATATATGCTATTGATATTGGTGTATCTCTCGTAACCGCTGTGAAGAAAGAAGATAGTGTCACAAATACGTTTCCTACAGTTATGTTTGAACGCTTCAAGAGCCTTACTTTTATTCTTGATTTACTGTCAACAATTTGGATTGAAGATATAGCTGAACTTTGTGGGGCCTCACGGTATTATTACACTCTACAATTTAACAGACTTATTAAAATTTATATCCTATTTTATGGGCAATATTTACAATTTGACATACGAAAGGATCCTATGGTGAATGTTTGTCGTGTAATTGCATTAATTCAATTCGCTTATTTTATTATTAGTAGCAACGTTGTATTCGAAATGCTTTATTATTTTCCTGGATTGACAATGGAATATTTTTTTGGAGAAAGATTGTGTTCTAAAAAAGTTGCAGTGAACTGCACTCCGACACCTATTTTCGGAGCTGCTATTTCGTGGGCATTTGAATTTACCTGTCATACTCAAAACGTCCCCCAGACCCTGGAAGATTTATATGTAGCTTGTTCATTAGGCTTTGTCTACTTTCTTATAACTCTTTATTGTAAAAGCAGATTTATCTCGTATTTGTATTTGGTGAATAAGGATCAAATAAAGTATCAAAGTTTTGTGGTACACCTCAAGGCATACTATCGACATTATAGAATTCATACTGATTTACTCAAAAGACTGGATGAATATCTTACATGTCAATGGAAGTACTTTAAAGGTACGGATGTACTAGAGCCAAAGAAGATGAATAATGAAGCAAGAGAAATATTCTGGAAAGCCCAAGGCAATTTGGCTGAAACAATAATTTCCCAATCAATGGCGTTCAGAAATGCTGATCCTGCCCTTATAAAGGACTTGGCTAGATCAACGAGCCTTTTAATACTGCCGCGGAATACCAATATACATATGTTTGGAGTTCAGAGCAAACACGTAACATGGATTGTTCAGGTGAGAAATGCATAATCAGCCTATAATGTTCCCACTGCTGGGACACAGGCCTCCTCTTGGTGAGAGGGAATGGGCTGTAATCCACCACGCGGGCCCAGTGCGAGTTGGTAGATGTCGCATTTCTTCGAAGTTTTGGTTCTAGAACATGCCGGTTTCCTCACGATGTTTTCCTTCACCGTTTTTGAGAGCAGGTGAGAAATGACTAATCTTTAATTGAAGACTATAAAATTTTAACCGACTGCCATACTAGCACCTTAATTGCTTAACACACTATTAATCGGAATCTGCATCATTTTGAAGCAAATTTATGTACTATTGCATCATAAGTTCGAAAAATTTATATGCACAACATGTGAATAACGCAATGAATGCAGATTACCGGCCAAACGATAACAACTAGTCTCAATAATTTGCCGAGAATGTGTTACGCAATTAGGATGTAGCTATTATGTAATTTTATAAATACCTACGAAAGTATGGTTCTCTGGTCAGTTGTCGTTCTCTTAAAGGCTATACTGATTTCAATGAAACGCACTTTTGGTTCACGTGGTAGACTGGGTTAGGAATACTTGTCATTCCTGTAATACGTTACCGTGGATAATTTCTCAGTTCCACGCGGGTGAAGCCGCGAGCATAAGCTAGTGATAAAATAAATAATTACATGAAAATGTTATGAAGACATACTTATTTTTATACTATGACTAGCTGACCGGGCAAACGTTGCTTTGCCACAAAAAAAAAAGAAAGAAAAGAAAATAGATGTTGGCCGATTCTCAAACCTACCCGATATACACACAAAAATTTTATATATAAGATTCTCGTGTCACAATGTTAGTTACCATACACCTCCGAAACGGCTGGACCGATTTTTATGAAATTTTGTGTATATATCGGGTAGGTCTGAGAATCGGCTAATATTTATTTATTTATTTATTTAAACTTTTCGCACAAAGGTACAAGGCGGACTTAATGCCTTAGGCATTCTCTACCAGTCAACCAAGGGTGGTGAAGAGATTAGATGGTAGGTGCTTATGTAGAAAGGGACAAAACAACAAAATAAAAACTCTTAAATCTATTTACACAAATACATAAATAGGATATATACATATACTTACTATTACCATAATATATACTTATAATATATACAATACTAAAACAAGTTATTTCGTACTGCTGTATAATAAGCAAATTGTTTATTTCTTTTTCAGACCTGCAAGTGGTCCACAAGTTGCTTACAACGCTCATCCCACCGAAAATAACAATCAAAAGAAAAAGAAAAATCGCAAAAACAAAAAAAAAGCAAAATGCTGAAAACTCTAACAATGTAAAGGCACCAGACAACAGCACTACTGAAAAAACAGCAACTCCTACTACTCCCCAAACTCCAGGTAGTAAGAAAAACAAAAATAAAAATAACAAAAATGCCAAGGTATTAAATAGCAGTAATACTGAAAAGTCAGATAATCCTACTCCACAAAGTCCGGGTAGTAAGAAAAACAAAGATAAAATCAATAAAAATGTAGTGGCTATTGCAACAAACGGTAGCACTACTGAACACTCAGGTAATCATACTACTCCACAAAGTGCGGGTAGTAAGAAAAACAAAAATAAAAGTGCAGCAAATACCCCTGAAAAGGTAAAGAACGACAACAGCAGTCCTAAATCAGCTCAAAGTAATGCTGACGCGGTGCAAACTAATCAAATCCCGAATAAAAAGAAAAAGAAGAATAAAAAGAACAAAGGCAACAAACAACAAGGTGAAAATCAACAAATACAGGCTGTAAACAAAAATGAAGACAAAATCACTGAACATGTTGCAGTTGCAGCTGTAAAGAAATTAAAAAACAAACTTAGTAAAAAGAAGAAGCAAATAGGTAAAATAAATCCTAACAAAGATAAAATGCCTGCGAAAGGTCAAGCAGCCGGTAAAAAAAATAAGAATAAGTGAAATTTTATTGATATAAAATAATTTTATTTTGATATAAAAACGAATGTTGTATCTTATATTTTGTTTTTAATTTCTTTGAAATATATACCTACTCCTAACTAAGAGGCTCCTTACCAAAAGGGGTATCGTTTTACTCCATAAATGGGTTGTAGAGGTCAGATAGGCAGTCGCTCCTTGTAAAATACTGGTATTCAGATGTATCTGGTTAGACTAGAAGCTGACCCCAACATGGCTAGGCAGATGATGATGATGATGATATACCTACTCCTAATGAACAAAGAAAGCATTGATCCTTATGATTGGCCGTATCGCTTGGGGCACCAAAAAATGCAGGATATTATTTTATCGCATTTGAGTTAGTCCGATTTTCGGCCGCGACTTACAAGTAGTAGGTCGTAGTTTCGAACCCCGTTAGGCGCTTTACTTTGTGTAAATTATTTTATCACCACTACTCTCAAAACGGTGAAGGAAAGCACCGTGAGGAAACCGGCATGTCCTAGAACCAAAAACTTCGAAGACATGTGATATCTACCAATCCGCACTGGGCCCGCGTGGTGGATTATGGCCCCTTCCCTCTCACCGAGAAGGCATGTGTCCCAGCAGTGGGAACATTATAGGCTGATTATGTATGTATGTATGATTTCCGGCTCAGACATCCGACTATGTGTGAATATTGATATTTATTTATAAAATGGCAGTAATAAAGTGTGTCTCAAATCAGCACTGCGATCTTGTGTTTTTTTATGTTGCTGCAGCTGGGGCAGAGCGGCCGTGTTCTCAAGGGTGGCGGTGATATGCTTATCCTTTCCCTAAAGCTTTGATTTATTTATCTAATTATTTATATGTATGACGGCACGGGGTTAAATACGTAAAAATGAAACAATCTTTAACGGTAAGGGATTAGGCTTTATTTCGTCCCTTTCGCACTCAATGACACCCAGTATGACAGTAACATCTTAGTTCAGACAACAGAGCAATAATGTCCAGAGTAACAATAGTAAAGAGTAATACAACCTGTGCACCGGGCCACGCTTGAATCCAAAATGAGCCTCCTCGCCGCTGTGCGGTCTGTTTTATACGCTAGTATTTGAAAGTGGGGGTTCCCCCGTAG
>VKGM01003896.1:3668-14739 GCA_007844875.1 Busseola fusca | reverse complement strand
CGCATGAGACAATGTTCATGGTGAGATGGTTACAGAATAGCACTGCTGATATGTTCGCGTGTGAGAACCCCGCGGCATCGAGTAGCTACACTGGTCGGCGGAGGGCGCGCCGCATGAGACAATGTTCATGGTGAGATGGTTACAGAATAGCACTGCTGATATGTTCGCGTGTGAGAACCCCGCGGCATCGAGTAGCTACACTGGTCGGCGGAGGGCGCGCCGCATGAGACAATGTTCGTCAAGTTTTAGATGAGATGAGAATCCGTTGGTCTGTAAAGGTAAGTGTTTAAGCGATTGACTACTGCAAAAACGTTGCACGTTGCAACGCAACGTGCAACGTTTCATCTGGAATCATTTATTTATTTTTTTGTTTTTTAAAACAAAAAAATAAATAAATGATTCCCACACTAAGACAAGTGTCAGCGTTCACCTGGCACATTGACCAAATATAAACTGATTCCGTGTGTATGAGTGTATTTTTAAATAATATAGAACTTGAAGAGAACTTTCTATTATTTCAAAACCTATAGTTCGTTTTTGAATTCCAAAAACTATTAAGTTGTGATTACTATAGGTATAATGACTAAGTAATCATTAAATAAACTAGTGCGCTTCACCATCAACGATTGCATCACTGCTTACCATCAGGCGGGATCGCGGTCAAGCACTAGTTCATAAAGTTAAAAAAAAAAAAAATGAATACGGTGGAGGTCAAAGAATAGCTAAATATATTATTTTTAACGTTCCGTTATAGGATCAATTTGTTGTCTGTCTGTCGGTCAAGACCCTTTTTCTCAGGAACACGTAGAGGTATCAGACTGATATTCATTTCAAATACTCAAGTAAAATAGAGAAAAAAAAAAACAAAAAAGCAAAAAAAGCTGTAAAAAAATAAATCTTCTAAACCAACGCAATCAAAAGTTACAGCCATTTATGTTGCCAATTTTTGATACTCGCTTAGGGCCTACCTACCCGTGAACTCAGATTCTTGAAATTTGGTAAGAAACAATGTTTTATAGCACAGATAAAGGACAGATTGTAAAAACCATCAGTTTGTACTTCCTACTAATTTGTACGAAATCCTCGATGCGCAAGTCCGACTCCACTTGATCGAAAAAAAAAATGTTACAATCGGTCAATAATATATGTCAATGCAATTGTAGCTACAACACATACAAAAACATCCGATCGCCGCTGCGCGTGGAATACCGCTTCAGCGCCGGCCCGTAATATTTGTGTGCGGTGCTACATTGTCGCGTTGCGGTGCAGCACCGTCGCCGCGTCGACGCGGTCTCCACGACGAGACGAGACAGTGTGATTCTGTAACCAGCTCCCGTGTAAACTTAGGTGAAGTGAGCGTGGAGTGAATTGTCATTCAAACTAATGCGAGGGATTGACACTTTTTACAGAACCGATGAGCTGAAAAATCTCATCGTGAAAAGTTAGGTGAAGTGAGCTGTTAATAGTGTCAACCCTTTAGTATTGGTAGCAATGACACATGTTTTTGTAGCTTTTTATTAAACTTTTTCCTTTTTAAGGTGAATTCGCGGTTTTACCCCGCAAAATTCAATTTTTCTTACGTTTTTTGCAGATTTGTTCTTATAGTAGGTGCACATCTAACATAGAAATATGTATTAATGATGTTAATGATTATAATTCTGTAAACATGTAGGTGTAGTCGTGAATAAAAATTTTGATCAAGATACAACCTGACACCATTGGCGTAGTTAGGAATTTTTCCTGGACTATGGCCCCAGCTATGAATTGACCGGCCACGGAAGGTGATCACTGACTATCAGCACATGCGCAACTTTGTAGGTATCAAGTATGGGTTTCAATTATACTTTCATACTATTATTTTTCTTTTATTTGTGCTAAACAAAATCAAAAATGTTGCGGTGTTTTTTATTTGTGGCTATACTGTATTATAAATATTTTTCTGATTTCATAATATATTTCAAATATGCAGATATCATACAACAACAAAAATAGAACAGAAATTGCGTCTAGCACCGAATGTCACTTCCTTTATCCCAAATCACGCCGTCTAGAGCTCAAATGTTGATATTAGTTCTAGTTAGGCGTAGACAATTATTTTAGCTTCTTGTTTGAAGACGGTTTTCGGTTTCGGTAACTGAAGATGAAGTTATTCTATGTTTGTACATAAAATAATTTCAGGAATGGTACTTTACTAGGGAGGGCCCCAAATAGTTGAAAAAATAAACGTTCAGAAATAATTAGTACTTTTGTATGTACTCAATTCTAATATGTCGGATCTGTAGGTATATATTTTCTAGGTGGTTACAAATAATAAATTAAATAAATCCTTCAGAATGCAACATGGATCACCTATATTTCCAGCGTTCATTGGTTTAACTGGCAATTTAATATACTGGCCTGTCAATTTAGTGTTAGTTTCTGCCAACCAATACTTGAACATTTATTAAATGATTTATTTTATAAACCATTACAGAATTCATTATAAACACAGAGAAAACAAATAAAAAAAAGTGCATTCTGTGTAAAGTGAAAACTATACTAACTGAACTAATGATTGATATCTTAAGAAAAAAGACCTACTTAAAAGCCTAACAGCCAGAACTTAAACGTCCCTCAAAAAACCATATCGCTAAATAACTTTCTACTCTATTGCCTATTTTTATACTCTGTGTTTCAATCAATGTCAAGTTCTGCTGTTTGACAATCAAGGTGTCACAATTAAGACTGCCTTTAGCACAGTCTTTTTCTTGCATGGTGTAACTTATCTACTCTCTATACTTCATTTGTTTAGGTAATATACTAAAGGTAAGCATAAAACCACTTAGTTACTCGACTAAACATAATACCAGCTCTATTCAGTTGTACTATCTATGACACAGTTGTACTCATCAATTTAGCAACATTATTAAGGAATTATTTTTGAGGTAACAAGTATTACTTTTAGACTGTTAACTATGCCATAGGTTTTTTTAAACTGTATTTAATTTGAAACTGCCCTTTTCTGAGAATAGACTCCTTTCAGAATGTGCCAACAATGCGTATGGTGAACCAACCAAGACTTATTAACAGTCTACCCTCAGAAGTTTACAAATGTTTTACACATAAAAATATCTAATGTAAACTTAAGCAATATTACTTTAGTATTATGTAGAAGTGAATGTTATATATAAGATCTATTCTAACTCTTAAAGAATAAGGTTTTATTTTAAACAGTTGAAAACTTATACAGGGCCACATCACGAAGACTTCATCTACGCATTATGTACATTAGACTAAGTGGATATAGTGGAGACCTACAGATGTTAAGCAAGAATTGTAATCTGTTCATTTTATATTGATCAAAACATGTTTTGAGTAATTTCAAACATTTGGCAGTGTTAAGTTTATTTTTTTTATGTTAGCAACGTACGTGAAATGTTTTTATTTCTTTGCTTTACATAATATTTACATAATTTTAAAAAGGTTTAAAATAATAATATGTACAAGTATATAAAAAAGGAAGATAAGTATTTAAACGTTAAGTTTAACTTAACGTAATGGTAACCACATTATGTTGTGAAATGAAACAAATAATACTCTTGACTGTTGCTTCTTACTTACAGACCAAGAACCCGAAGATTTAGACAATAGCTGTCTAGATGTAGGTAGCAGTTATACCATCACACTAATAAGTGTCAGACTTAGAAGATGATGTACCTTTAAAATGTTACTGTAAAATTGAAGTAGAAGGCGAAGAAGTATCAAAGAAAAAAAAGAGCCAGGGAGACGATAAGTAAGTATTAGTTAGTTAATGGCGCCGATACTCTATTTTAATGGTATAAACTAGTGCTTGACTATTTGACTGCGATCGCGCCTGATGGTAAGCAGTGATGCAATCGCACACACAAACTCAACTAAATATATATTCATTGCATCATTTCTTTATATTTCAAGAAGATAAATCTTAGTTTAGTTTTGTCAATTGTCAATTTAATCAGCGTCTCAAGTAAATTGGTGTTTTATAGTCACCATATTTTTAATCACGTCTAAAATGACTATGAATAATCTTAATTTCAACATCGAAGGTCTAAAGTTGACTAGCAGAAAATGCCTCAGTCATTAAGTCTGCTTTTGTATAGTATTTTTTTTACTTTTGCATAAAGTTTTAATAAATAAAACTAATATTGTAATCGCGAACGTTTGTGAGTGAGCGTGTATGTGTGTTTGTTACTTTTTCACGCTCAAACTACTGAGCGGATTTGGATGAAATTTGGCACACAGAAATTTCATAACCAGGACTTTTTATTCCGGTATTCCCATGGGATCCAAACTTATGCGGGTGAAACTGCGGGCGCAGCTAGTTCTAATTAAATAACACGAACAATAAAACTAATACTAGTTTGAATAATATCCTAGCTGTTCTATAACATTACACTTTCATCACATTTCATGGGTTAAGTAAATTAAATCTCAAAGCCCCATGTCTCACACACTCCATCAAAACATTTTGTTTTTTTTTTACTTTACAACCCTAAAAAAATAAAATCTAAATAAGCTGATTTAAAAATAATAATAACTTATTCAGACAACCATAGTCGCAAGTAACTCGTTACAGAATTTACACTCAAAATTACAAGATCACAGTGTTTATTGATAATAGATCAAAATAATTGACTGTCAAAATCCGATTAAATTTAACAACCCATGATTCTCTCAATAAAAGTACATAAAAGTACAATATAATCAATAAAACCATTGACCCATTACATATTTATGGTTAGTTAGAACTTAGAAAAATATGTAAGTACCTACTATCTAGAGACTTTGTACTCTGGATGAGGCTCTACACGAGTCGGCTGTCCAACTTACTGCTTCTTACATACAGGATGGTGGTACTTCATTTCTGTGTATTGTTCAATGTCATCAGTAATTTTAGATTTACGTAGGATCGTAAAATGTACAAAGTGCTTATGTAAATTATTTTGATACGTGTGCATGTCATTATTCTTCTCAGATGTACTTACCTGATTTACTACCACAGAGGCGACCATTGTGAGGAAACCAAAACAGGACACATGAAGAACGAACGAAAAAGATGAAATAACAGCCAAACAATCTACAAAAGGCAAATCAGACTCGAAAGTTATCAAGTCATTTACTCTGAAATGGACGTCTAAACCTGACACATATTTCAAAGAGCCTTACAAATGCAATCGGCGAAGTTCTGAAAAACTTAAACAAGACTATAAGTGTGATGTTTGTTAGCGTAGGTTTATTAATAAGAATATATTAACAGTTCACAGTCGTGTACACACTGATGAAAAACCTTAACGGTGTGATGTATGTCAGCGTAGTTTTAGTCGCAAGGGTATAACAAGACATATTTGTACACACACTTGTAAAAAAACTTATAAGTCTGATATATATCAACATAATTTTAGTCGAAAGAGTAAATTAATAATTCATATGCATACACACACTAGTGAGACACCTTATAACTGTGATGTTTGCCAGTGTAGTTTTAGTCGCAAGGATAGCTTAAAAATACATATTCGTAAACACACTGATGAGAAACCTTACGAGTGTGGTGTATGTCAACGTACTTTTAGTAGCAAGGGTGAGTTAACAAAACATAGTCGTACACACACGGGTGAGAAACCTTATGAGTGTGATGTATGCCGACGTAGTTTTAGTAGCAACGATTATTTAACAAAACATATACGTACACACACGGGTGAAAAACCTTATGAGTGTGATGTATGTCATTGTAATTTTAGTAAAATGTGTAATTTAATAAGTCATATGCGTACACACACTGGTGAGAAACCTTATAAGTGTAATGTATGTCAACGTAATTTTAGTAAAATGTGTAATTTAACAAGTCATATGCGTACACACACTGGTGAGAAACCTTATAAGTGTGATGTATGTCAACGTAATTTTAATCAAAAGTGTAATTTAACAAGTCATATGCGTACACACACTGGTGAGAAACCTTATAAGTGTGATGTATGTCAATGTAATTTTAGTCGAAAGAATAGTTTAACAAGACATATACGTACACACACGAGTTAAAAACCTTATGTGTCATTGTAATTTTAGTTAAAAGAATAGTTTAACAATTCATACACACACGGGTGAGAAACCTTATAAGTGTGATGTATGTCAACGTAATTTTATTTAAAAGGGTAATTTAACAAGTCATATGCGTGCACACACTGGTGAGAAACCTTATGAGTGTGATGTATGTCAACGTAATTTTAGTCATAAGAGTAATTTAACAAGACATATTTGTTAACACACCACACACACATAAATGTTAGAAGATTTTGACTTGGACATTGATAAAATCGTCTATGATAGTCTAATTTTGCGTAATGTTGATCTTTACCGTAAACAGATTAACTAACACTAATGATATCTATATCTTGTAGGTCGTAGGTTCGAACTCCGTCAGGCGCTTTACTTTGTGAAAATTATTTCATCACCACTGCTCTCAAAACGGTGAAGGAAAACATCGTGAGGAAACCGGCATGTCCTAGAACCAAAACTTCGAAGACATCTACTAACCCGCAGTAGGCCCGAGTTGTGAATTACGGCCCACTCCCTCTCAGAGGTGGCCTGTATCCCATTAGTGGGAACATTATGATTTGATTATGAATGATATCTATTGAAAAAAATTAAGCTTACAATCATTTCCAACAAAAACAAACACGACTAAAAATACTATTTCTTTTTATTAATCGGCAAATTATCATAAAATCCAGAGTCATACTTACATATCATACTTTTCAGTGTTCAAGTGTTTAATTTTGTTTCCTGAATAGGTAGTTTCGACGAATAAAGTAGAGGAATGCTGAATAAAGGTGAAGAAATATTTTTAGGCCTTTTGTAGTCAATTGTTCCATTATGGTTGTACTTTAGAACGCGAAGATCAACAAGACAGCCATCTAAGACCCTGGGCACGCCATAATTGCGGCGGTGAGTCCCCTCTTTGAGGAGTGGCTGGAGAGGCGCCACGGCGCCCTCACCTTCCGCCTGACGCAGGTCCTCACCGAGCACGGCTGCTTCGGGAGGTTCCTGTTCCGGATAAGGCGGGAGGAAACGCCAGGGTGTCATCACTGCGTGGATCGCTCTGAGGACACGGTGGAGCATACGCTTGAGGTCTGCCCCGCTTGGGTGGAGTACCGCCGTGTCCTCATGGCGGCGATAGGCGGCAGCAATCTCTCGCGTCCGGCCCTGGTCCAGGCTATGGTCAGGAGCGAAAGTGCATGGCAGGCCGTCGCCTCCTTTTGCGAGGCAGTAATGCTCGCAAAGGAGGAGGCGGAGCGCGTGAGGAGGAGGCAGTAGCGGCGTCCTCACGCCGCTAGCAGCCGCCGCAGGAGACGCCCTGGTCGTCGGGAGGTGGCACCAAACTCCCGGCCACCGTAGGCGCGGGCCTGCGGCCGGTGAGCAATGGGTAGCTCGCCGCCCGGTAAGGACCAGGCCCGGGTCGACGGCGCGTCGAGTTCTGCGCGCGCCTCAAAGAGATGCAGTCAGCATAGCGTGGGGTCCGTAAGGACCGATGCCTGCCCCAGGGCCGTGGGTAGTTTGAAAGAGTAACCGGGGTCCATGGGGCACATAGGCAGGTGAAGGTACAGGGTGGGTTTTAGTCAGTAAAAGTCTGACACGCCCTTCCGCTCCGCCCAGAGCGGGAGAAGTCATTTGATGATTTCCCAACCCAAAAAAAAAAAATAGCCATCTAAGACCCCTCGTCCAGGTCTTATCGAGTCGTATATTTGGTATTTTTCCGCAGTAATCTTTGAACGTGTAGTCTGGTTGGATGACAGTGTATGGAAATGGTCTTTTCTTAGCTTCTTTTGTTATGGATGCATATTGCCAGGGTAGACAAATCTCGACGTTTTTATTTCAAGCTTTTATTTACTGTCATCTGTCCCGTTGTCTGTCACTCTGTCTATGAAGTTAAATTTGATCCACTTCCCGGTTTCTGATTGATCTGAAATTTTGTATGCATGTATAAATAGGAAGACGATTCAATATAATTATGGCAAAGAGTTGATCTGATGATGGAGCTGGAAGGTGGCCATAGGAACTACGTAATTAAACGACGCAACACCATCGAGTGTGGGCTCGTTTGATTAGTCTTGACGGGTACTTTGATACTACATGTAATTTGGCATTATAAGCTTTGGTTTTCATTTAAATTCCAAATTAAGACAATAGAGGCAACCTCTTGCAAAAATGTAAGGAAGGCAAATAATAGTGAAAGTAGAAGTGTGAAAGTGTAAAAGAGTTGAACAGTATCAACCTGGTGTATCAAAACATTCAAGGGTTTTTGAATAAACTATTATTAGAACTAGAATTATTCCTGAATTTTATCAATATAGATATTGATGCATGACCGAACATTGGCTCAAAAGCCATCAATTCTCTGAGACACAGGATAACCTAATTTAGGGACTTTGTGAACTTGACATAGATTTATGAAAACTGTATTTGCTGAATTAGTGTATAATTTGAATAAATTTTATTATCTCCTTTATTACACTGTTATACATATAAAATACATTTTCAAATATTAGAATATAAAAATATAAGAACAATTAAAATATAAAATATAGTAGCCCACTGGTATAGGGAATAGGGTCCAAGCTACCGGCGGTCAGGGCCCCAGAGAAAGGAACCTCCTGACAATGCGAGCCGTGTCCAGAAGTACCGCTTTCTGAATCAAGCCCTTGATCCAGCTGCCCAACAAGAGCCTCCTGAGATGTTGATCGACGCTCTTGGCTATTAAGCTATTGGCTGTTACGACTATCGGTACGATGATTGCTGAGTCCACATCCCACTTGCAACCTCGCGAGCCAAGTCAAAATACTTTATTTGTTTATCTTTCTCGGCTTTCACGAGGTTCGCATCACGTGGGATGGTTATGTCAACAATCATTGCACGCCGCTCTGATCAATCCACCATCACTATATCAGGTTTATTGGCAACAATAGTTCTGTCAATGATGATGGATCGATCCCAGTATAATGTGATATTTCCATTTTCGAGAACTGCGTCGGGCACATACCTGTAGTACGGCACCTCCGATTCCACAAGGTTGTATTTGAGAGAAAGTTACTGAAGGATTATCCTGGCTTTTGGCAAGTACTCTCCGTTAGCTAAACGAGAACATACATAATCAGCCTATAATGTTCCCACTGCTGGGACACAGGCCTCCTCTCAGTGAGAGGAACGAGAGACGAGAACACCCAGAGATAATATGCCTGATTGATTCCCCCGGCCGGTGACTTGCCTGACAGATGTCAACAGTGCCGTCTTTCACAATAAATCTCCGGTAATTGTTCGTCATCATAACTTTGTCCATAATTGCACAGACAAAACCTTCGGTTTCTCCAAAGAGCTCACCGAAACGCAGCCAAGCTACAGACGCTAGTAGATCTACATCGGGTCCATGTAGGGCCCGGTAAAAGCGTCCGTGAAGCTCCTTACTCTGCCATACTTCCAAGCGATCATTAGTGTCATGCACTACTGGCTTGCGCCAGTTCTCTTTAGCCAAGGAAACCGGAGTGAGGCCCTTCTCAACCGTGACGACATCTTGATGCATCCCCACGTCGGTTTCTTGAAAAAAGAGAGGTTTTTTAGTATAAGAATACAGCTGCCTATGCGCCCCAAGGACCCCGGTTACTATTACTACTACTTACTAATAAAATCAAGAGTATTATTAATAAATCGCTTACGGATCCAATATTCTTTCGTCACTATGTATATTCAGTGAACAGCTTGTGTCTGCAGGTGGTACTTGTGATCTGCAAGAAAATGCAACATTCATTATAAAAGTTCTTACACATAAAAGCATAATTATATCAACATTAATAAGAATACGGAACCCTAAAAAGTACAGCAATATAAAAAGTTTCCCAACTCGCCAATTTCATAACAGTAACCGTTACGCGTTAGTACAAAACTGTAATGCCATGTGTAAAAGCACAAAAAAAAACTTGATGATCAAATACGTATGATACTTACAATTCAATCAAAAATCAAAATCAAAGCATTTATTTCACTTTTGAATTGTCAAACGGTCAGTCAGTCAGAAGATGAAGCTAGTTGCCCATTCCAAAGCGTAGGTCTCTATGGAGAAGAACGGGCAAGAAACTCCACGGACACTCTTTTGAATTATAATCTTATATATAAAATTCTCGTGTCACAATGTTAGTTACCATACTCCTCCGAAAAGGCTTGACCGATTTTCATGAAATTTTGTGTGCATATCGGGTAGGTCTGAGAATCGGCCAACATCTATACATTTTTCAATTTTTTTGTGGCAGAACAACGTTTGCCCGGTCAGCTAGTATTGTTATAAAATATTTGATTACATCATTCATGTTGACATTAGCCATGTGAGAACAATGCAGAAAGATGTGCACGATAAAAGCGTCCGTTATAGAAAATATGAAAACAATTCAGAAATTAAAATAAAAAATTAAAATTAGCTGTGGCAGCTAAGAGATGACCAGTCTCCACTGGTGGCGCCCGTTCACGAACATGACGTGTGAATCAGCACCATTCAGCTCAACCACTTTGAAGGGAACCCAATGATCCAACACACACGCCACCACCAGCGAGACATTAGAGTGAGCATGACGTACTCTCAGCAGCCAGAGCACAATCAAGTCAATGAAAGACGTACTCAATAAATAGTAGCCTTACAGAAAGTACATAGTGCTCACACTTGTGCCATGCAATTATACACAATACACAATATTCATTCAGATCGCACTCCACAGACAGCACACAGAGGCAGATATAATGCTCCTACTGTAAACGAGGTAGCCGTTCTCTTGGTCGATGAAGACAAAGGTCCCAGGGATATAGTCTTACACGGTAGAGACGGACAGCTCAAAAGAGTTTCTGAGCTACATCGGTCCTATGATTCACTACAGTATCCTATAATATTTGTGACAGGAGAAGACGGTTATTATTTGACTATCCCTCAGCAGGGTTCTGCGCGTAATAAAACTGTTTCGTGTATGCAATTTTATGCATTTAGATTAATGTTTAGAACTAACTCTTTTAATCCGTTACA
>VKGM01003881.1:9070-19587 GCA_007844875.1 Busseola fusca | reverse complement strand
ATCCAACAATATATCACACGTTAGGGTTGAAATGAAAAAAAAAAATCACTCCTCACGTTACGTGTAGCGGGGGTACCCTAATAAAACATTTTTTTCCACTTTTTATTTTACCAATTTATCGGCGTGATTGATATACATATTGGTACCAAATTTCAGCTTTCTAGTGCTAACGGTCTCTGAGATTATCCGCGGACAGACAGACAGACATGGCGAAACTATAAGGGTTCCTAGTGACTACGGAACCCTAAAAACTGGTTTATAGAAGCGTCCAGTGGTACGCTTATGCCCGCTACCGACTCAATAGTCGTTTCTTCTATAGATTTTAGTTTGTCTATTGCAGACAAATCATTGTTTAGGTTTAGATTTTCACTTGATTCACTTTGTTTACACAATTGATGTGCTCCGCCAAATGTTTTGGCTCGCTATTTGTTAGGCTAGTTATAGTTTTATCCGCATCTCACTATATTGCGATCCAATTCCCTCTTTTGTTCTTTTCGAAGGGGTTCCTTCAAGGCCGAGGGGTTGTTGGATTTCGTATCAAACTACTATTATTTTAGTATGAGGGTATGTGCAAGTCTCCAAATCCTTTCTTACCCTCATCCTAACCATATCGTGCTCGCCGAACGGTGTGCCAAGACCAGAGTCAGCCTTGAGCTGTAGTCAATTGGTCTACCGTGTGCAATATAGATCAGCCTAGACCAGCCCGGTTGAGCTCAACGTGAACTGAGTTTGTGTTTGGGATATTTTAAATCTATTTGATACAGTGCTGAGTGATCTTTAAATCCCGTGGCGTTGGAAACGAAGTGCACTACCAGCCGATCAATTCTGTAAAAATTTCGCCGTGAAAGTTGGCTGAAGTGAGTTTAGAGTCAACTGTCAATAGTGCCAATCCCTTAGCATTAGTTGGAATGACAGCTCACTCCACGCTCACGTCACCTTAGTTTTCACGATGAGATGGTACCACGTGTGCACGTGGACATAAGCCAAGTAAGTGTGCATGATTCCTTCCCGTAATTCCTTGATTTCCACATAGCTTCGTCGTTCCTATAAAATGGAGTTTGTATGTGGCCCTCAATACTGTCAAATCGCAAAAAATACAGTCCACTTCCATTTTAACCATAATTATTTCACGTAAACTGAACAAAAAAAAACACTAGAGTTATCCTGCTTATTGCGCACACCATTTTTTTATATGATACGTAATTATTTTTTGAAAGTGATGGTGTTTTTTATCATTACAACGCTACAAAATGAATGACGGTGTTTTTTATCATTACAACGCTACAATACGTACCCTGTTTGCAGTTGTTTCAATAGGTAGGTATCAAGAACCTCGAATTGGATTACCCACCTATCGATCAATTTAATCTAATGACTGTTTTCCCTGATAATGTAAACCAAAATTAAGTACTTATTTGATAATTATAAGATAATAGATAACATTTAATATATATAAGACCGAAGTTTAGATCCTCTGGCAGAGTTCGAGCAGTAACTTGGGCAATCATGCGTGCTGTCATCCTGTTAGCCCTTTTGGGTTCCGCACTCGGTGAGCTGCTTCACTTTAATTTTAATTTTACTAAATAGCGCATGCCCGCAAGGCAGCATGTGGCGAGCTGTTGGGCAGTAGCGACCCCATGGACGCTATCTCCCGGGAGAAGTCTTGTTCCTCACCTCTGGCTTGCCTTTATTGGCCGACTGGAGTGAACAATGACGAGGAAAAAAGCTTGGGAGCTTTGTTCCTCTTCATTGCCTCATTTTTGCTTTTATTGGCCGGCTTGAGTGGAAATCCGCAAGAGCAAACGTGCTTGGGAGAAGGAAGTATTCCAATAGCCATAGATATAGATAGCCATGGAATACCTCTCCACTCCTCAAGCACCTCAATACAATGTGTTCCCTTGTCGCTACGACACTATGTGCTAGTGACCGTTTTCAGGGGCCCATAATTGAGTGTGCAAGTCACCCCCTGCCAATTTACCTGTGTATATTTATGTATAACATTAGTCAGGCAGGGGACGTAGTTCTTCCATAGTTCAAGGTAACCAATCCATCATAACCACCCACACCCATAGCCCAATATTTTTTATTTCCATGTTCTACACTAGTACTGCAGCAACCGTGGGTTGTTCTTGGGTGCACTTGCATGGAGCATATAAGGATAGTCGTCGGTTGTTGTCTCCTCATCATTTAAAATTGTTGAAAGGGCCTCTACAAGTTGGCTTTGGCCCCTCGTACGTCTTCAAAAATCCGAGACCCAAGTGTCTCGAGATGTGTCAAAAAATTACTAGTGACTACATCGTGCAAATCCAACTGCTAGTTCTCTTGCGTCTCCTGGACGTCCTGTTCATTCGCTCCAGGTATAATGTGGGCTGACTCTTTGTTGGTCTATATTTTGTCAGTTTGTCAGTTTATCTTTGCCAGTTTTTAATCAATTTCTATGTTTTATTTTTTTCTTATTTTCTGTAAATTATAATGTACTACATAGCGTGATCCAGGATAAAATGTAAAGTATGTAAACACATATCCTTAGAAAAAATCCCAATAGATAAATCTCTGAGAATAATAAGAATAATAGATCGCAAGGTGATCGCTCGCGTCATGACAGACGAGGCAGTCACATGTAATTTGTGTTGTCCTAATGTTTTGTGTTTTATTCTAGCGGTGCCCAAGAGCATCAACCGCATTGTCGGTGGTAGCCCTACCACCATTGACCAGTACCCGTACATGTCCAATATGCAGTACGGTTTCTGGGGCATTTGGTGGTACCAGGCATGCGGTGGTTCCCTGCTCACCCGCAATTCGGTACTCTCCGCTGCTCATTGCTTCTAGTAAGTTCTACTCACTTCAGCAGATATTCTGTAACCATGTCACCCTCAAAACTTAAAGCTTTGTCATTCCAACTAATGCTATGGATTAACACTATTGACATCTCACTCTAAACTCACTTCACCTAACTGTTCACGGTGAGATTTTTACAGAATCGATTGGCTGGTTCCCGTTTTCTATGGGTGACTAGTGTTTATTGCCAGTATCAATTTTCGTTTAGTACAAAGCTCTGTTTATGTGACGCAGTGGTGACGTTCCTTCGGAGTGGCGCGTGCTTCTGGGCACCACGTTTGCATCTAGCGGCGGCTCTGTTCACCAAGTCTCCCAACTGCTCCTCCACCCGAGTTACAACCCCGACACCCTGGACCACGACGTCGCCATCGTCACCCTAATCCAGCTAGCCGACTTCTCCAACGTCGTCCAGCCCGCTCGTATCCCTGGCAGCAGCTACTCAATTCCTGACGGCACTTCACTAACCGCCGTTGGTTGGGGAACACTTTCGGTAATTTTTTTTTCTAAGTTTACTTTGAAATTTTTTGTTAGCCAGATAGTTAATTATTTTTTTGTTATATGTACTAGATACGCTATTTGTATTAGGTAGGTTTGTCAAATATTTTTTCTTGGGATAGCATACATTTATTGATTACATTATTAATCCATAAAATGATTTAGCGAAAATACGAGCTATTTCGGAAATAATTACAAAGCTCTAAACAAAGTCAAACGTGGCCAATTGAAAATCTTTTTTTGTCAGTTCCTTTAATTAACTATTACTCCTATTTACTTTACAGACCGGAGGTTCATCCCCTGAACAGTTGCATCACGTCGATATCAACCTCATCAACCAGGAATTATGCGCTGAGCGTTACGCTTTCCTGAAGACTCAGCCAGGTTTTCAGAACTGGCCCGACATCACCGAAAATATGTTGTGCGCCGGTATTTTGGACGTCGGCGGCAAAGACGCCTGCCAAGGAGACTCTGGTGGTCCCCTCGCTCATCATCAAGACATCGTCGTCGGTGTTACCTCATGGGGCCGAGACTGCGCTCATGAATTCTACCCTGGGGTCAACGCTCGCGTCACTAGATATACGAACTGGATCGTCGCTATGACGTAAACGAAATATGTGAAACTCGCCAAATTAATATTGGTTTCTTACGGTTCTTATTATATATTTTTTACGGGATGAGGCGATTAAATAAGTTCTGAGTTAAATCGTTATTTCAATAAAACCCACCAACCAAATGAAGGAGGATGACGATTATGGCTCATGTGCCAGTATAGATGTAATAATCAAGTATATATGGTTCTTACTGAATGCACACCATTGAGGGGATGAACTGCTTGCGTCCGTAGGATCTACTTAAATTCTTATGATCGGGTGGTCATAAGAACTTAAGTAGATTCTACATGTGTCCCCTGGGTAGTGCTGAACGAGCAGTAATAACGGTGGTAGGCCATAACATCGGCTGCCGGCGTAGAAGTTACCATCCACCAGATAAAGCCATGTCGCCAAGCGATCCGTCGTGTTCCGGCATGATGTCTGGTGAAGCCGTACGGAGGACGAGTCTGAGCAGTTGTGTTACGATGCATGCCAGGTATGATGCATCAGTTGTTGTTTTGTTGGGTGTTTGGTCGTGGAGGGTAGCGAGATCCGAAGCACTGTGCTCCGCTGGCCGACCGCAGGTAGTTGGGGGCCCAAGTAATGTGCCAGCCGCACACGAAAGGCTGCCCCGTCAACAGCGATTAATCCCAGAGTGGCCCCATCGTGTCGCTTGGCAACCGGCGAGTTCGGGCGTCCCGCTGTCTCCAGACTAACCCCCCACTGACGCAGCAACACTGGTTGTGTTGTTGGGTTCAACATCGCATCACCTCGCTCAACTGCCGTTTTTCGTCCTATTCACTCTTTATTTGTTTTCATGAAAGGTCCAACAAAGAAAAGTAAGTATCCAAAGCGGAAGCACGTCATCTCTTTCCGAGTGCACCTTTCTAATATTCGAAGTCTGCATTCAAATCTCGATGCGGTCCACCACCATCAAGGTGGTGGCTGACAAGCCACACTTTTCTTGACGGAGACGCAGATTAGATGTCTGTCAGATGCGTCGTACCTCAACTACCCGGGATACTCATTGAAGCACCATTTCCTGCAGCGTACTGGGGTTTGAGTGAATGTCCGCAATTACATCTGCTGCCAGCGTCTCCGTCACCTTGAAGACCCTAACTTCTCATCCTTATGGCTGTAGGTATGGACAAAATTGTCTATACCTGTGTCTACCGATCGCACAGCGGTGACCAGGACACGACTCGACTGTTTGACCACCTGGGTAAGGCTGCTGAAAATGCCCTACATCGGCACCCTGATGCGAAGTTCGTCGCTCTGGGGGACTTTCACGCCTGTCACCAGGACTGGCTTTTCCCATACCATAGGACGGACCACGCTGGGAGAGAAACACGAAACTTTGCGCTATCAATGGGCCGCTCCCAGTTGGTAAAACATGTAATTCCTGCGCACACTCTCCAAAATGCATCCTATAGAATACCGAAAGGCTCGCTACCCTACGCCTGTGCTCCAGGCTTTGGAGATTGGTCTTCACCAGATCTGGATCACCAATTAACCTCTTCACACGCCTCTCCACTGAGTCCAAAGCAGCCAGGTGGCATTTTGCAGCTCCAGCCTATATGTGGCTGCAGTACTCCACACACGATCGGACTTGTGCTTTGTACAACATTAGAAGCTGTCCCGGTGTGAAGTACCGCCGGACCTTTGCAAGAACGCCAAGTTTCCTAGCAGGCATCTTGGCTTTGGACTCAATGAACCGCCCAAAGTTTAGGTTTGAGGATATTTCAACTCCTAAAAGCTGAAGGCGGTCGGAGTACTCCAAAGACACATTCCGAAAAGCAGGAGCCAAGGTAAACGGGCTCCTTTTGGCGGTGAACGGACACGCTTGTGTTTTGTCGGCGTTGAACGCCACACGATTGGCTTCGCCCCATTCGGAGACTGCCTGAAGTGCGACGTGGTTAAATTTAAAAGTGTATTCAAAATGTATAGTAGAGTTATTTTTATTTAACTACCTACTAGACATTCCAACTCATGGTGGATCAGAATAATGTACTGAATCCATGGTAAACTCCATCGGTTTAGGTAGTTAACTAAAAGTAAACGAAAAACTTGGTTGTCTGTAAGTCAATTAAGTAAATCCAAGTTAATGTCATTCATTCTGTTCTTTTCAAAGACCAGCTGACCCGTGCCAACTTCGTTGGCAGTACGTTTTTACTTGTGATAAAATCCGACTTCCACGAAAAAGTCTTTTCGTTTTTCGCATCACACTCGCAACATGACTTACTGTTGTTAAAAGAATTTTCAGAATGAGTTCAGTAGATCCGCTACAACCTCAGAAACTCACAAACTTTACCTCTTTACAATACTATAACATAGATAATGGCACCGATTCTCTTGTTCACAAACTAAACTAAATTTAAGGTCAGTGCACGCGAAATAATGGGTTTCTTAATTTCGTGTCCAGCTTGTCATGTTGTCTGCACGATACAGGAGTTGATGAACACCAATGAAGGTGCCAAGCTCGTATCTAAATTCTAATTTCATCATCTGCCTAACATTTTCCCCGGCTTCCAGTCTAACCGGATTCAGCTGAATACCAGTATTTCACATGGAGCGACTGCCTATCTGACCCAATTACTGGGTGAGTCGATACCCTTGGTGAGACGTCAGGTCGAATGACAGTCAGGACCAACGGCTTAACGTGCTTTAGAAGGCATTCATATATACGGATCTCGGTATATATTAATGGTCATCCATCTGCAGACCCACCGCAGCAAGCGTATCTTAACCTGATCGATCGACCTGTGCGGCTGTTATTATTTGGCCACGGGCCCCTAGCTAAATTCTAGGTTCACTGTATATATAACGTGTAACTAAATTAATGCACATCATGAAAATAGTTTCTTCTGAATCGTTTACTGAATCGGTTTCTGGATTTTTTAATGTCGATATTTTTTTATCCCAAAAACAATTTGTTGTTACGTAGGTAAATTACTGTCCCACTTTCGCTGTACAGTCAAAACAAACCAAAATGGATACAGTAGCTACTAAACTAGACCCCTGACACTTGTCTGACTGTGTGCGTGCGTAAATTTTAAATGTGACCATAATTTTCTACCACAATCAGTTAAACAAATTTATTAAAAACAATGTCATAAGCATAACAGTTAAAACAGTATATATATTATCATCGTGATTAAAACATATTATTCTATTTGGGATGTTTGGTCATGTGCGTTAATTCTAGGACATGTAGATTGCCACTGACCCGCTAAAAAAGTCCCTGTATCTCAATTTCTTAGTCCTTTCGAAGCCATTTTTTTCCTTTTACTTTGAAATTGAAATTAACCTCAAAATTAAAATATTTTATTTCACATAAACCTACATGGAAATAAAAAAGAAACCATTAACAACTTTCGAAAAGAAACTAATTGCACTTCTATTAAATAAATGTTACTGCTCCATATCGGATTTTCTATCTGATAAATTTTAGTTGTATCAATGCCTGTATGTTTGATGATGAAATGCATCAATGTGTGCCAAAATGGTAGTATGTTAAAGAATTCTTTAAACTTATTGTATCCAGCTTATTGTTAATATGATTAACCTATATTCTGAGCAAATAATTGAATCTTCTGTTTTATTATATTCTGGGTACTTTTATATATAAGGTACATCTACAATAAAACATAAGTTCTTTCCTAGATCAAGAGTCATTTTGCTCAAAGTATCAGATCCATCGTTACTTCAGTTCACAACTCTTGATTGCTCTTGCTCATAATAATAATAGAATCGGTTCTCCATCCAGTATCTTACCATAATCGTCTTGTGAACCTAGTTTGGGCATCGAGCTCTGCCTGTAGTTTCTCTGGCGATGTTTCTTGGCGTTCAGCGTCGATGTTCCCGATATTGAATTTTCTGGAACAAAGTGTGAGCTTATAACGATGGTATTGGCTTGGAACATTTTTATACGTAGTCATGTCATTATTTTTTTTTAGTGTTTTGCCGTTTACGTTTTCCAATGTTTTGTTTTTAAAGTGTATTTTAAAGGGGATATTTTCTATTCCCTTCTCTTTTTGTTTTTGTGTTGCATGATTTATTTAGGGAAAAAGAATTAGAAACCTCCTACTTTTGTAATCATTATTTTTAGGACTTGAAATTTCAATAATCACACTCTGTTATAACTGAGGGTCGTATATCTTTAAGCCTTGGATGATAAGGTGAACCGATTATATTCGATAATCATATGTATCACTTTTCAAGAACTTAAATTAATAACAGGAATCAATTTTTAAAGAAAGAAAATAAAACGTTCTTTGACACTTTGACGCATAATAGGTATGCATAGTTATTTCAAAATTCTAACAGGTTATTTTGAAAATGGATCATACAATATACAATAACAGATACCCTACTAAGGGACCATCTTAAATGAAAATTTGTGGCCCTTGGAGGCCTGTTTGTCTTATTAGATACACAAACATGTAACTAAAGATTTGTGGGTGAAACTCATGTTATAAGTTGTTATTGTTTTCATAACCTACATTTTCAACAAATATTTAATTAATAATGAATTCAGCCTATCGCAGTCCTCTGCTGGGTATAGGCCTCTCACAGCCTGCACCACAGCTTTCTGTCCTCCACTTTCCACAACCAGTCTATCCCAGCCACTTTTTTAAGGTCTTCGGTCCAGCTAACTGGGAGACTTCCAGGACCCTTCATCGGCCATGAGTCTTTCGACAAACATGACGAGTTCACTGCCACTCCAGCTTGCTTACTCTGCAAGCTATGTCGGTAACTGGTTCTATTCCGGATAATTTCATTCATGTTCCTTCAAAGGAACTCCGAGCATAGCCCGCAACAAATAGATATTATTAACATAATTTCCATATTATCATAGTCGTATTTGCTCAGAAACTCCCATTAGAACTTTTTTATTTACAGTCCGTGCATTAGGTAGATACATCAATGTCCCAACTTCAAAAATACGTAGTAACTCAACCGACCTAAAGAAGACTTGACGGTAGAACTCGAAAGTGATGTTTAAACTTGAATGAATATACCTGCTCTGTACATTAGTGAAAGCATATTACAGCCATCAGAACTTAAGGCTTTTGAATTATACGAGCCAAGTTTGATGTTCATATACCTATTCGTTCTTGTTAGTGGCGGTTCAAGCCATGAGAGGACATCTAAAGGATGTATGTCCAATGTTCATGAACTTAAATGTTGAAACCTTTCCGTAGATATCCAGTTTGCTTGAGTGTTTTTGGACTATGAAAATATTTGTGCGGGGATTTCAATGACCTTTTCTGTGTGTTAGTGTTCTTGGGTTCGAAGTTGGTGTTTTAGTTACTGCCAAGTTGTTTAGGCTGATCTTAAAAACAAACAGGAAGTTTTAATAACCGCATCTTTCATTCCCATCGACAGTTTGTTCATGCGTTATTTTGCTGTAAGAAATCTAAACAGAAGTTAATATTTATTCATATTAGGCCGAGAATCAGCATATTACGAACGTTTTCATTAGGTAAGATGTCATATGACAGTCCCCCAAAATGTCCGATCTTCTCCCCTTTTTTTTTTGCGGTTGGGAAATCATCAAATGACCTCCCCGCTCTGGGCGGAGCGGAAGGGCGTGTCAGACCTCTACCAACTAAAACCCACCCCTGTTCCCTCACCTGCCCATGCGCCCCAGGGACCCCGGTTACTGTTTGATACGCTCCACGGCCCTGGGGCAGGCATCGGTCCTTATGGACCCCACGCTATGCGGACTGCATCTCTTTGAGGCGCGCGCAGAACACGACGCGCCGTCGACCCGGGCCTGCTCCAAACCGGGCAGCGAGCTACCCATTGCTCACCGCCCGCAGGCCCGCGCCTATGGTGGCCGGGAGTTTGGTGCCATTTCCCGATGACCAGAGCGTCTCCTGCGGCGGCTTGGGGCGAGAGGGCGCAGCGACCGCCTCTTCCTCTCGTGTGCCGCCTCCCTCTTTGCGAGCATTACTGCTTCGCAGAAAGAGGCGATGGCCTGCCATGCGCTCTCGCTCCGGACCATGGCCTAGACCAGAGCCGCACGAGATAGATCGCCGCCGCCTATCGCCGCCAAGAGGACACGGCGCTGATCCGCCCAAGCGGGGCAGACCTCTACCGTATGCTCCACCATGTCTTCTGGGCCATCCGCACAGTGATGACACCCTGGCGTTTCCTCCTGCCTTATCCGGAACAGGAACATCCCGAAGCAGCCGTGCCCGGTGAGGACCTGCGTCAGGCGGAAGGTGAGAGAACCGTGGCGCCTCTCCAGCCACTCCTCAAAGAGGGAAAAAGCCAGCCCTTGGCTATGATATTATATTTTAATTTTAAAAGTTTGTCAGTTTATTTAGCATTAGATATTTATCCATTCAGAGGTGCGGGGGGACATTTATTTCATAACGTCCCCCTGGGTTATGAAATAAATGATCATATTGTTCGGTAGGAACTTACTTGTACTTTTCTAGAAAAAATAAATTGCGCTTACGTAACGAAAATTTTAAATTATTTCTTACAATTTTTCTACACCTTCAAAGTGAAGACACTAATGTCTGTTCCAAAAGTATGTGGTAGATGACAGTAAGTATCTGATACATTACTAACAAATTC
>VKGM01003847.1:0-11785 GCA_007844875.1 Busseola fusca | reverse complement strand
CCAATAAAGGCAAGAATGAGGTGGGAGCTCTGTTCCTCGTCATTGTTCACTCCAGTCGGCCAATAAAGGCAAGCCAGAGGTGAGGAACAAGACTTCTCCCGGGAGATAGGGTCCGTGGGGTCGCTACTGCCCAAAAGCTCGCCACAAGCTGCCCTGCGGGCTTATTATTATTATTATAATAGCTGACTCGCTTTTCCCTATATATGTAGGTCTAACAGCGGTTTTTCTTTAGACCACAAATAAGCCGTAATTCTCCCTTATGGCATTATGCATAAATTATTACGTTTTTATACAATTTATGAATGTATGATAAAATATAGAAGGATACTACCTTATTACCTATGTACCTAGATAAAAGTAAACGAGTGCGTGGTAAACGCAGTCTGTATCGCTACAAACTTTTGTATAGCCTTGCAGATAGTTTTCACAAAACACAAAAGATACACTTTGTGTACGACGTGTGTACATTTTGTACATATATGTATTTGTTTCGGGTTCTACACGTACGGGTAATTTATTATGAAACCTAAAACACAGTATTATATCCTAGTGTGGAAAATGTGTTCTGAATTTATAGCGTTTATAGGTGCCATTTGATAAATAGGAATATTCATGGTCTACTGGTCCAAACTCCTTAAAATCAAGAACCATAGGTAATGTAGACTTCTTAATTGAGAGTGTAACTCTTTCCAAGGCGGATTTTTTGTATTTTTGGCGGTTTAGCTTTTTAAAAAAATGAGATTGACCGAAGCTAACTTGTGCTAGGACAATGCCCGATAAATGACCACTCTACCTGCGAATGATGTTTATTTGGTCTTGGTGTTATCTTATATATGCCTACTTCATTTATAAAGAGAATGATTGTTTTGTATGTAAATGGTAATCTTCGGAACTACTTACATAGGTACCAGTCAGATTTGTAAAAATATTTTTATATTTTGGGGTTATTTTGTTTGGTTTAGCATGATGCTATAGAACACTGAGGAGCTGAGAAAAATAAAAAAGTCAGAAAGAACGGTAAGTGAGAATAGAAGTAGTAGTGCCGGCAGGCCATGTGATGCGACGGGGAGAGTACCACTAATTTCACGCAGACGAAGTTGCGGGCAGAAGCTAGTTTAAGATAATTAGGGTATTTTTCAGTTTCTTCGTTTTTAATTTTAGAATAGTCTGCAATGTTCCAATGCCTCCCTCAAATCCATTCAGGCATCCTTTTCTAGACTTACCTCGATCCTACATTTTTAATGTAATAATTATTTATTGATTGTTTTTCTTTTTCCAGAGCGAGTATCGCTTCGCGGGCGGAGGGTATCCCCGCGCGGGCGTGGGCAGCAGTAGCACCCGCAGCGGTGGGCTGTGCTCAGCAGCACTGGTTGGCGGGGCCTTGTTGGCAGCGGTCGCCGTACTGGCAGTCGCGGCGCTTGCTTTCTACATGGGAGCCCTGAGGCCTGACAATGGGGAGCGTAAGTTATCACCTCATGGATGTTTCAAGGATTTTTGAACCAATACAGAAGCTTTACATCATCCTTAGGCAAACTTGAAATAAATACAGAATCTGATTCTTCTTAATCTAATTTACCCTAAAGATACTTTGAAAAATATTAGTAAACATCGAATGCTCTTTTGTAACTTTCTCACAATAGGAATGATACTCTTATCTCCGACACGATTTTTCACTTAGCGCCACCGGTGAAATATAAAAGTATGAACATGTTAAAACGGGGATAATTTAAGAATCTCAATGTCATTTAATAGGTTACTTTACAACCTTCCGTAGCGATTTAGGTAACTTTCTATTAATAAACATGCCGAATTACCTACATAAGTATATATGTGTAACTATTAGGTACCAATAAATCATTCCAAAACTCTAGTCAAACTGATGAAAAAGTTGATTTCGGCTTCATATTCATTACTCATAGAGGTTGTCATGTAGTATCTATACGAAAGATTTATTGATTTTCGGCAATACAGTTATACCGAACCAGTCGCATGAGTTTTTGTTCAAACTTCGTAGATCTACTCGTAAGTTATGAAATATTCAACATTGTCAGCACTTACAGATACTTATATATTCACAAAGAACATTAGCCTTTTTTACACGAAGTAGGGAACTGTAACAAGAAATAAGCCCAGTCAACTGGAAATGAAAAATAGAAAAAAATATCTACATGTAAATTGTGGGAGACGATCGAAGGAAGTAGGTTACTAGTTTCTTACATTATTATTGTGTAATAGGTTATTTCATATTAACGCCTTTGGGCTCAATTTGACCTTTATAAAGGAAAAATGCGTGGGAAACATGCCTAGTTGTGTCAGCAATATCTCCTAAAATTTTTGGCTTATGTTTTTCGTATTAATATTATATTCACCCCTAAAGCTTAGTGGAGGGCTGCTTGGGAATACTTTAATAAAATAGAATTATGTACTCCGAGGTTTGGGATAAAATGTCACAGGTCTTATTCTATTTTCTAGCAATAATATCGTTCGAGGGCACGTTCCGGGTGACGCGAGGCGACGTATACGGCGGCGTGCCGGGCAGCCCCTCCTACAGGGAGCGGGCGCGGCGCTACAGCGTGGCTCTTCGACAAGTGTACGCCGCGCCATCGACACTACGACAGGCCTTCACCGGCGCACTCGTTACCGGCTTCGGGGACCGCAGACTAGACGTACACTTTAGATTATACCTCGATAGAAGAAAAATTCCGAGGTAATTCTTTAAACAATTGTCACTGAAACTTTAATATTTGCTAAACAGTCATCATTACATCATAATCTTTGTTTTCAGTTCCGTTTCAAACATCGAAGAAACTCTTAAGAATATTTTAATTCAAGATTTAAATTCTAAGCACCCAGCTATTGGACAGAGTATAAAAGTAGACACATCTAGTATAATAATAAAAAGAGATCTAGAACACACTTATCATTCAGAATCGTACGTGAAAGAAGCTATGAACGAGAGCATGACAATGAGCAATCCGAAAGGCTCACCTCCGCCGACAGGAATTGATAAAAATCTCCAGACGAGGGTCGGTGTCGTGCGTAAAACTACAGTAAAACCAAATCAAAAGAAAGATCCAGATGAACCTGATATTGACACAGAAAATATTCCAGTAGTACAAGGATCGTTTCAAATCACTAAGACTGAAGCAGATATAACAGAAAACAAAAAGTTAAGTTCTAGTCCAATACGTCATGATGATAAGAGTAATCACAAACCAACAGCTGTTAAAACTACAACAACGACTAAAGCGCCTCCTATCAGAGCCACTACAAGGACCACAACAACGAAGAGAGTTCCTACAAGCACACCAAAGACCCGACCGTTTACTATAACATCTACTCTCAACGTTAAGACGAGGACGGAACCGACTCCAAAAAAAGGCACCGAGAAGACAACACGACCTCCAGTTACTACCACCAGCACTACAACTTCAACAACGTTAACACCTTCAACCACAACTCAAATTAGCACAACTACCAGTAATGTATCCCAAATTCTACTCGATCTACTAACAAATGAAAATCATTATAAAGATTTACCAAAAATCGATACATTATTTACCGTCCCACATGTTATTGACAACGAACCGTGGCGACCTATAACACAACCCTATTATGAACGAACAAGCGAAGCTTCCCCGATTCCTGTAGAAATGACCAGTGATCTGAATGCTGAAGACAGAATGGGAGTAGCAGAAGTCGTAGATGATGTTTCAATATTAGAAAGCTTACTAACCCCAATACCACCAATAAAACACAGAGATAAAACGACATTCAGACCCACAGGTCTACACAACGTAGATCCAGATTTAGCAGCTGACGTTTACGTACCAAGTCCAGTATACACGAGCTTTACATTACCAACGTATGCACCGCCTTTAAAGAATATGGAAACTTTAGGATCTAATTATCCAAAACCGCACCCTATTCCTGTAGATAAAATAAGTGGAGTCGTTGAAGTAGTAGATGAAATGGACTTTACTGATGAAGACGATGGAAAACCAGTGGAACGTCCTCCCAAAGACAAACAAACAAGTGTCAGCATAAATGTGCTTCAAGCTGATAGCACTGATGACGACACTGAACAACTTTCTATTGAAGGTGCTTCAATATTGAAGAAACACAACACTACTACAAGTACAAGCACCACCACCACTACTACTACTACTACTTCAACCAGTCCCACCACCACCACTATTAGTACTACTACAACTAGTGCCAGTACACCAACAGCTGCTACCATTAAAGTACAAGCAAGTAGCACCGTCTCCACGACTCCAAAGTTAGAAGTTGTTAATACAACATATAAAACTACTGATCAAACACAAAATGAAACAGCGAAAGAAAATTCAACAAGACGACCCAATAATAAAGTTTCTATTATACCAAGTACAGGTGCACCGCATCTTACTTGGGAATTAGTGAACACTTCGACCAACGAAAATGACACGTTTGGTAAAAATTCTCCGGAAAAATATTACAATGACACATTACAAGCTATTATAACGAAGAATGACGATGTTTTTCCTAATACAACTCCTAGGTTTCTCGGAAAGGTTTCAATATTACGTAATTTAACAAATATTATAAAAAAATATACTCAACAAAATACACCTACAAAGTCCGAAGATACTATAAATGACATGGAAGTTGAAGAACGGCATAATCATAACAAAATGACTGGATCTGTCGAGGTAGTACCTGATGAAGAGTTAGAAATAACGACAGCTGGTGTTATCACTCTATTACCCGCAAAATCTAATCTTGGTATGAATCGACCACTACGACCTCGACCTAAAATCAAAATTCAAGAGGATCAATCAATAAAAGAAAATCTACGTAGTTTTTTTCGTAACGACCCCGAAGCACAAAAGATAATAGATAATCTCAGTACCGAAAATTATTACCAAAGTCATGAAATTAACCACAGCGATACGGAGAGTGCAGACTTCATACCTGAAATAGAACAACAAGGTCAGCTGAAGTTAACAACAGTGCCTGAAATCATTCAAGTGAACGCACCCGGTAATATTCCAACAAGCAGTAGATTTCCCAAATCAAGTGATGACTTAAATTTTTCAAACGAAAATAACGAGGCATTTAGTGGTATGGACGTATCCAATACTACTACCGTCCCAGAGGGAACATACAGAGTATCATATCATGTTACTGGAAGTGTGAGCAGTAAACAAGCAAATAAAACTCAACCCCTTCCTGCGTATGAATTGGCATTAGAACCAGATGTTGTTTTAGAAATACCAATTAACCAAACGAATACATTGACTATTGACAAATTGAAACAACTGGCAAGTCTTGCGACAATATCGGATTCTAATAACAACACTTTGTTTCGAGCACCTGGCGGTGTAATTTCAACAAAAGCAATACCATCTAGCTACACATTGAACCAAGCGGGGTTTAAAATCCTAACAAAAACATATAACAAGAATCCTCCATCCAAACAAGAAGGGAACAGTTTTGATATACCAGAAAAGTCTTACAATAAGCCTCATGGAACCAAACCAAACAAGGACAAGGAAAATGTCAGTAACCTGATTAAAGAAATTATCAAGGAAGGTAAGCTAGTGATTTTCACACAGAGCAAAAATAAGGACACAATAATACATTTATTAAACACTTCTATACATATTTTCTTAATAAATGCGTCTTTCTTTTAGAAGAGTGCAACAACGCTACATCGTTTCGTTGTCCTAGCGGGTTGTGTCTCCCGCTAACGTCTCGCTGTAACCGCTTGCTTGACTGTCCGGATGGTGAGGACGAACGTTCATGCTCCTGCGCAGACTACCTAATAGCTGATTTCTCACAATCGAAGATCTGTGATGGCGTCGTCGACTGCTGGGACTATTCTGATGAGAATAAATGTGGTATGCGACTTTATATATTTATTCTTGTGATCGCTTCTAATCTGTAGTATTAGAGCCAATCGAGTCTACTAATATTTTTACAGTCAACTGAATATTATTGTAAACACTAGGTTTTCGAAAATCACCCTTTCTGCTACAGTACGTGTTCTGTAGTTTGTACGATTTACATTTTTAATAGATACGTATTGTTACGGACGAGGAGTATTAAAATGCCGGCTAAGGGTTACGAAGTTTATTCACAAGGTTGGTACAGTCGACAATAAGCAATGATAAGTGGAACGTAGCTGATGTCTCAATCGAAGTCTTCCTTGATGTTCACAAAGTCCGTATCTTACACTCACAATAACTTCACAGTAGTCGCTTGATGTAATCCTCGAAGTACTTGTCGCAGTAGACTTCTTCTTTGATCGCTTGTATCGCTCTCGTCAATAGCCAAATTCAGACTGACTCGTGTACGGCGGTCGCACCGCTTTTTAAACCCAATCAAAGGAATATATCAGAATAGGAATTTTCTAGAATCAGCTCGATGTAATAATAATTACATACGATAACAATAGAATATTCGACTCACGGTTCAACGTAAATGGGGATTCTAGAGATTTCGATGTCGACCCTTCATTGTCAAAATTAATGAAACCGGTACCGTTCGATAGGTCGTCCCAGGTATAGCATTGCGTTTTTATTTGATAACTTTAGAATGCCTAGGTCTCAGGTTATAGGACTTAAAATTTCATGCCTATACATGTCACGCAATATTGAACCTTATGTCATTGACATAAGGTGCATTCGTAACAGTATCAAACAATAGTTTTTGCTGTGTCCTGACGGCTGGCAGTGTCTACAATGGATCTAAGCCTCTCTTGAACATCTTGTTATAATTTGCGGAATTCAAATAAACGAATATCAAATACGGCCACCACCTTTGCGTAAACCCACCACTACCACCACCTTTAAATGTTTACCTAAATCACAATCTTTATGAATATGAAGGATATTGCTAAAACCATTGCTTCATAAAATGTTCGAAAATTTGTCTCAACATCAACGCAAATAATGCAATGAATTTTATTGAACTTTCAAAAACCCGCAATTACCCCAGTCACTAATCTCTATTTTATAGAATTCCCCATTTTGCCTAGCTTAGAAAGGGAGAAATATGTGAAGATCAAATAAATACTTACCTACCGAGTTATTTTCAGAGTGGTGTAAAGAAGGTCAGTACGTGTGCTCCAATGCCCGGCAGTGCCTAGACATGGCTAAGGTGTGTGACGGCACGCCCGACTGCCCGCTCGGTGACGACGAGAAGAGCTGCGTGGCCCTCGCTGAACAACTAGAGGATAACGAAGTTATTCCATATAACGACGAAGGTACTAAATCAATTCTTTTGGAGAAGCGATGATTTTACTGATAATGTGCATGTGATAGCCAATTATGCTCTGTCTTGCTATGTTTTTACCGTTTTCAAATACACAAAGTAATTACAATCAGCTACTCCATGGTCAAATAAATTAATGACCCATGGGTAATTTTATCATTATTCTCTTGCCCTTATCCCAATTAATTTGGGGTCAACATGTCTGTTTCTTCCATACTCCTTTATTAATTATGTTATCTTGTTAGTTCACATAAATAGAAAATAAAAAAAATCATTTTCATCAAAAAATATTTTTCACGAGTTTTTTTATTATTATTTTTATTATAGTTTATTAATATGATCTACAACGATATACGATAATATGATTTTATCGGTTTTCATGGTATGGGCAATTGGGAATGTGTTATGTAGAAATGAGGAAAATGTTGTGAGGAGAGTTTTGAGTATGAATGGCAATGGATATAAGAGTAGGGGAAGACCAAAGAAACGATGGATGGAATGTGTGAATGATGATGAGGTTAGGAAGGGGGTGACTACGGAGATGACGTCTAATAGAGAAGTATGAATGAAAAAGACATGTTACGCTAACCCCAAACAAATTAGGATAACGGCACAGAAAAATTATATTGAATGAATCAAGTGGTTTGACAATCTTGGCGTGTTTAACGGTCTAGGTAATGAGGTGGAGTGTGTTAGAATTAGATAATAAACTTAAGATAGAAACAAGAAATTTAACGATAAACTTTACGAATCATTTCAGGTTACGTAATGGTGCGTAAGCGTGGCGTTTGGGGTCGACTTTGCGTGGAGAGCTTTGCCGACGTGGTGAAGCAGGCACAAAGCTCTCTCAAACTACCCGATCTAGGCAGAGCAGTGTGCAGAGCTATGACCTTCCAGTAATAATACCTACTTTGTTCTATAAAAAATAACCGGTCTCGTCTTCGGGTTCTTAGGGAGTTGAAATAAATTGAAAAACAGATTAGCATCGGTCGGCCGGTCCCATGTTGAGCACCAATTTTCATTGTACACTTAATGTGGTACTTTTGAGGGTTCCGTAGTCAACTAGGAACCCTTATAGATTCGCCATGTCTGTCTGTCTGTCCGTCCGTCCGTCCGCGGATAATCTCAGTGACTGTTAGGCTAACAACCAAATTTCAGATTTCTAGTGCTAACAGTGTTAGCACTAGAAATCTGAAATTTGGTACCAATATGTATATCAATCACGCCGACACAGTGGTAAAATAAAAAGTGAAAAAAAATATGTTTTATTAGGGTACCCCTCCTACACGTAAAGTGGGGAGTGATTTTTTTTTCATTTCAACCATAACGTGTGATATATTGTTGGATAGGTATTTTAAATTGGTTTTAGTAAACCCCTATTGGGTTTACTAAAACCAATTTTAGATAATGTTAATATTTTCGGAAACAATCGCTCGAAAAGTAAAAAAAAATGTGTTCCCCCCTCTAACTTTTGAACCAAAAGTTTGAAAAATATGAAAAATAATCCAGAAAATAGAACTTTATTATATAATTTTCTAGGGAAAATATTTTGAACTTGATACGTTGAACAGTTTTTGAGAAATTGTACAAAATAATTTCTCAACTAATTTTAACCGTATATGCAAGCATTTTTTGTCTTAATTTACATATTTTATTATCCTGAACGTATCTTCTTTCAAACAAAAAAAATATTATTAAAATCGGTTCACGCAATCCAAAATTACAATTAAATAAAGGTAAATTTCGTCGTCATGTTGTAAGTTATGGTGGCTCAGTGGTAATTGTGGCGGTCTTGAATTTAGAGGACCCGGGTTCAAAACTCGGGCTAGATGGGGTTTAATTTTCCGCTTTTTTACATGTTTCTTCTTTTGTTACAAAATCTATTATTCAACATTTTTTTTCCCTTTAAGTGGGGACACTTATTGTGACAGACGGGAAACTGCGGAACCCTAAACTGAGCGTGGCCCGACACGCTCTTGGCCGGTTTTTAATGTTGTTTCTCTTGGCTAAAAGTAACTGGAATGAATATTTATTTCATAACTTTTATACGTTTTAATTTCCCAGTCGTCTCTACTAAGTACCAATGTCTACGTACTACCCACTTTAAGAGTGACAAGACCAAGTCAAGAGACAATTTACATTTTGAAAGAAATCTAAAGTTTCTCTACGGGGATATAATAATAGTGTAGAATGTTGGTAATTATTCATGTTGTGTTCAGAGACGCGGGCTGGGCACGAGAAGCTCGCGAGGGCCGGAAGTCCAGCGCAGCGGGTTACTGGGAGGTGTGGCACAACGCGGCGGCGCGTGCACACGACACGCGCCTCTCCTGTCGACGCGCGTCTTGCGCTATGAAGCGCGCACTCCGCGTCAGATGCACCGGACTCGACTGTGGTATACGACCACATGCTGATGCTCAACAGCCCAGGTAAAAAACTCTTTGATACCCTTGCTGTTTCTAAAGACATGAATGAATAAAATAAATTAGATCTCCTCAGTTAAGCCAAATGTTGAATAGGAAAGCTTACATTATAATAATTTCCAAAAAACAGACTAGAACTGATTTTTTTTTCTCAAAATGTGTGGTTAACCTGGGTGGGTTCCTTGATGTTTATATCCTCGTATCAATCCCTGATTGAAAAATCAAAGAAGTCAGTATACCCTATGTCGCCATTCCAACAACCAACGAACCTACTCGGTAGACCTGTCTTTTATGGCAAGTCTATAGTAGGTAAAACTGTACATGGATCTTTTGGCATGTGGCCAAAAAAGGAACTAACACCGCCATCATGTATTTTTACAATTAAATTTCATAAATGCCAACTACGCTCCTGTCAATTTAGCTCAGGCGCCGAAAGATCCTTGTAGCACTCTACGTTTGAGTGGTGGGTATGTGTGGCTAGGGACAATACTGACGCGTACGTGCGCCGCGGCAGGGTGGTGGGCGGCGACGGTGCGGCAGCGGGTGCTTGGCCGTGGCAGGCCGCGCTCTACCGCGACGAAGACTTCCAGTGGGGCGGGACCCTCGTGCACGCGCAGTGGCTGCTGTCGGCCAGTCATTGTTTCTATCAGTGAGTACGAATAACTACATATCTCGTTTTCCTATGTTACCTACCTCCAGGCTGATAAACCAGCAAGTAATATTCGAATTGGTGCTGACGAAAATTGGCGTAAGTTACGGTTAAGCATTTCAAAATCAATCAGCATGCCTATTCGTAGATTCCTACTGACCCAAGCAGTACCAGAAGGTAGTTTCTTTTTTATGTTCCGTCATCGAAAATGAATAGGAACGACAGAACATACTTATTGTCCGCGAATGATCTTTAAACGAATCACTATTCTAAACCACAGAGCAACAGAAGCACACTGGGTGGCGCGACTAGGCGCACTGAGGCGCGGTGCGTGGCCACGAGGTCCGTGGGAGCGCGTGTCACGCGTGCGACAAGTAGTGCTGCACCCCAAGTACGCGCCGCGCGGGTTCCGCAACGACATCGCGCTGCTGCGAGTGGACGCGGTGGCACTGCACGCGCGGCTGCGGCCCGCCTGCCTGCCGCCGCCACGCGCGCAGCCCCCCGCTGGACATTACTGCATTGTGGTTTGGTGGGGACAGCTGTACGAGCATGAGCGTGTGTTCCGTAAGTTTTCATTTTATAGTAGTATCCTACCGCATCTAATTTATCAATTTGAGCATTATTGACTTTGAACAAGGTCGTAGCAAGGGGCGATTTAAATTCTTATTTGAACCAGTTATCGATCGTTGGTTCTTCATTCAGGATATGTTACTGGCTTTTTAAATATAATTTTGTTTTTCATTTACAGCGGATACGCTACAAGAGGTGGAGTTGCCAGTGATATCAACATCAGAATGCCGTCGCCGCACGCGCCTGCTGCCGCTGTACCGCGTCACCGACGACATGTTCTGCGCGGGCTACGAGCGCGGTGGACGGGACGCCTGTTTAGGAGACTCTGGGGGACCTCTTATGTGCCAGGTACTTACAGCTTCTTAAAATTAATAACCAGGAAAACTAGTTTTCCTATTTTTGACATCGACATAACCGGCACCTTTTCATTTAAATAATAATATAAAATGTTTTTTATATACTTACAGGAATCTGACAAATGGTATGTTTACGGTGTAACCAGTAACGGGTACGGGTGCGCGCGAGCCAACCGTCCCGGCGTGTACACCAAAGTGTCCAACTACATTGACTGGATCGATGGCGTGCTAGCAACCAACACGCCGCAGCACAACGACACCAGCTCGACGGAACAGGAATCTATCGAGGACTTCTACGAGGACCTCGAGGCGGCAGAAAACAGGCGCGCCAGCAGAGTGGACACGTGCAAGGGGTTCCGATGTCCGCTCGGAGAGTGCTTGCCCGCCACGAGCGTGTGCAACGGATTCCTCGAATGCTCCGATGGCAGCGACGAGTGGCAATGCAGTAGAGTCTCACCAAATAACTCCAGCATAGATCCCGATTAACAGCATTTAACACAGGTTTAATTACTTATAAGCCAGTACTTAGA
>VKGM01003742.1:5755-17926 GCA_007844875.1 Busseola fusca | reverse complement strand
ATATATATAAGTATGTTTATCAGTTGTCTAGTACTCGTAACACAAGCTCTGCTTAGTATGAGACTAGATGGCGTTGTGTGAAAGTTGTGGAATATTATTTATTTATTTATT
Organism: Busseola fusca; assembly: GCA_007844875.1. Taxonomy (NCBI): domain Eukaryota; kingdom Metazoa; phylum Arthropoda; class Insecta; order Lepidoptera; family Noctuidae; genus Busseola; species Busseola fusca. Next base: position 17,815 of record VKGM01003742.1, on the reverse strand, counting down.
TATACCCTTTTTTTGAGTGGGATATTATCAAATGACTCCTCCCGCTCTGAGTGGGGCGGAAGGGCGTGTCAGACTGTTACTGACTAAAACCTAACCGTGTTCATTCATCTGCCTATGCCAGGGCCACGGTATCTCTTTCGAATAACCCGCAGCCCTGGCAGGCATCAATGTGCTGACATCTCTTTGAGGCGCGCGAAGAACACAACGCACCTTCGACCCGGGCATGGTGTTTATCGACAGGGGAGGTATCGATTGCTCGCCGTCCACAAGCCCGCGGCGGTATAATACCCTTGGAATACATTGCATCATAATGTCTCCCATGCCGAAGGCTTGTCTCCATTGAGCCTTGAGATTTAATTTCTAGGTCTTTAAAAACTAGCTAGAAAATCTCTTCTCAGTTATTTCAACTCTGCCAGCAACCCACTGGGCTTGCGTGCTCACCCCTGTTGTCCTAGCAGTGGGAACATTACTTTATGTAGCAACACAACCGGCAATCTTCATCATTGAAACCTTCAGTGAGTCCACTGAGTGATATAGGTCTCCCCCAAGCACCTACATTTCGACCGGTTCCGTGCTTCCGAGTTCCTGCGGCTTTGACAGGCCAACATGTTTAGGTCCCTTCGAAATTGTTGAGCTGAATGGTACTGATCCATGCGTTCGCCGTTAATAGGGGCCGGTGAAATCTTAGCTATCACGGATTATTTTAATTATTTTGTTTTCGGATAGTTTTTTTGACTCTTGACACTTAACGTGTACTGTCTTTTAACATCGTTTTAACTAATGATTTTGTAACAATATAATTTAAAAGAGTGTCCATGGAGTTTCTTCTCCATAGGTACTATTAGGCCCTTTAGGATGGGCAACTAGCTTCATGTTTCTGACCGACCGATTCCTTGATAATTCAAAAATGCCTGTAGATGGTTTTATTAAAATAAATGCTTTGAGTATACCTGATATGGGAAAATAATCTAAGTTGAATTTTTATGATGATATTTTTTGCGTCGACCATAAATGTTATAAAGGTAGGTAGGTAACGCCTGCATAAATTGAGAACCCTTTCTAAGTGGTCAAACGCGTAAGGGTCACCAAATTAATGCAGGCTTATACGTACATGTCAAATTCTCACTCGGAGCCAAAAATATGATAAAAATGGACCTTAATTCAGTTGACAATAGGCTGTAATTTGGTTTGATCTTTATTATGTTGGTGTTTAATTTCATTGACAAACAATGGAACATTTGGGAGATAAACCTAAATATATGTAACTTTTATAATAGATAGTACAATTTGAGTAAAATAATTCGCCTTCACGACTTAATAATAATACCAGCAGTGCGATTATGTTACCATCTCACCGTGAGCGTGGAGTGAGCTGTCATTCCAACTAAAGCTAGGGATTGACATTATTGACAGCTCACTCTAAGCTCACTTCACCTAACTTTTCACGGTGAGATTTTTACAGAATCGATCGGCAGTTTGACAAGGCACAAGTGATCACCTCGCTTGCTCAGCAGTACGATTCTGCAACCATCTCACCGTGAAAACTTACGTGAAGTGAGCGTGGAGTGAGCTGTCATTTAACTTATACTAGGGATTGACACTATTGACAGCTCACTTTAAGCTCACGTCACTTAACTTTTCACGGTGACATTTTCGCAGAATCAATCGGCAGGATGGGTTGGCGATTTCAGATTTATATTGACTGTAAGTCCAGGGGTCCTATTCTGCTATTACAATAGTGTCACAATGGTTATCATTGATCTCATAATGGTTGATTTTACAATTTTTGTATGTAGTAGATTTCAAAAATTGTCAAAATCAACCGTTATGAGATTAATGATTGACCATTGTGACACTATTGTAATAGCAGAATATGGCCCCAGATGACCGATGACAGCATAACAGTTACTCAAAGGGCAATGAAGAGGACTATGCTTGGAGTTTCCCTGTGTGCTCGAATCAAAAATGAAGAGATACGCAGGAGAACCACGGTAACCGACTTAGGCCGAAGATTTTGAGACAGTATATTTATGTAAAATAATTAATCTGCATGATTCGATTGTAGTTCAATAAGAGATCATTTTATGTGACTACCCTGAAACTAGCGCCCTCTACGTTGAACTACTGAATCAGTTCGCGCTGCCGGTATAAGCTGCTTAATTGAAAATTTTCGAACGGTGGGCCAATGGTGTCCGACAGTATACCGTTCTGGTTTCATGTACGATTAGATGAGTGAGAATAAATTTTAGGCTGCATGGGAGAAAATTATTGAATGGATTAATAGGAGACGAATTGTAGGTCCCTACTTGTTCTGTCGTCAAGAGGTACCTATAGCATTATTATCTCACAATGCGACACTAGCTTTACTTGTGGTATACAAGTGTCCAAACACGTCATTACATAGTACACGCGCGCACACACACACATTTCCGACTTCGTCATTGTCTCCGACGGTACCGCGGGCTGCTGTGGTAACACACATTCACACCGTATTTGTACATTTGGTTACCACAAGTAATGCGCGTCTCGCTTCGTGAGATAAAAATACTGTACAGTCAGCGACCAAAGGTCTCTCTCTGATAATGCTGATTGGGTGCCAGAGCTCATCGAAAACACTCTGTTTCCCTAGTTGCAAAGCTGCATTGTTTTAGATAAGTGTTTATAGTACAATTTAAGGTAATAAAATATATATATATATTTTAATGACACAATCTTTTGACGACACGGTTGGCACAGTGGCTGAGGGATCGACTTCTGCGCTGCGTGTCGCGGGTTGGATTCCCGCACGGAAAAAATATTTATAAGGTCTACAGGTAGTTGTTCCGGATCTGGCTGTTTGTGTATGTGAGTTTAAATGTTTGTAAACGCACCCACGACACAGGAAAAATTCCTAGTGTAGGGCAACTTTTTTTTTTAAATATTTTTGTAAAAGATAATATTGTTTAATCATCATTACAGCTAACAGTGGTACATCGTCAACAAAAACACATTAGAACCGACTGTGGCGTACCCTAAAAAGAGGGTAATGTTTCATAATTTTTGACACACTTATGTTAATAGAGCAGTGGTAGCCCAGTGGTAACGGCCGCGACTTACAAGTTGTGAGTCGCAGGTTCGAACCCCGTCAGGCGCTTTACTTTGTGTAAATTATTTCATCGCCACTGCTCTCAAAACGGTGAAGGAAAACATCGTGAGGAAACCGGCATGTCTTAGAATCAAAAACTTCGAAGACATGTGACATCTACCAACCCGCACTGGACCCGCGTGGTGGATTACGGCCCACTCCCTCTCACTGAGAGGAGGCCTGTGTCCCAGCAGTGGGAACATTATAGGCTGATTATGTTATGTTATGTATGCTGTAGCTGAGGGTGAATATTTCTTAGAGTTGATATTTCACCAACTATGAGTCAATTAATTAATCTCCACTTTTGTCGCTCTCTTTGCAGTCTTTCTCTGTGAGGTGTTGTAATATTTCAGCTCTTCCTTTTTCAATAGGCAAGGCAAAAGTTAAGTGAAGGGTTTTTCCACCATTAAGTCTGCCTGCTATTCCTGTGGGCGTTGTGACCTCTATGGTTTTTCTTATAGGTATCTGTAGAACTCAATCTCCGGTTTTGCTCAGTGATGATTTTCAACATAAATGTTTTTCCAGTGCCGGATCCGAGTTCGTCACATCTAATTTTTTAGGGTTCTGTACCTCAAAAGGCTAAAACGGAACTCTTATACGTTCACTTTGTTCTCCGTCCATCTTGTCCGTCTGTCTGTCTGTCTATCAAGACTGTTTTTCAAGACTGTTTTTGACTGACCGACACGGTCAGTCAGTAAGATGAAGCTAGTCGATGAATAAAATAAAATCAGAGCTACTACAGTAATTCAACACTTATCTAAACGTAAACAGATTCGGTCAGAAGTACGAACATTGTAGGTACCTGTCTGTTCTTTGCATTGTTGGTATAATGTATGGTACAATCCTTTCACAAAAATTTCACCTCTAACAACTACAACTCAATAGCAACCTTATTACAACAACAATAAAGACCACTGTGATTTTAGCAGACTTCACAGTTGCTGCAACCCAAAAGCGACCTTATTTGTTACTTAAAGATCACAATCACATTAACAGTTCAATATCAAAATATTTTGTGTCATATAAACCAACATGGGCACTCATGAAACGTCAGAAGCTATTAGATGCACGGTTCCAATTGATGGCTTCCTATGGAGAAGAGCCAGCAAGAAACTCCACGGTTACTCTCTTAAAAAATAACTGTGAATGGATTGGTAATTGGACAATTGTTTGTCCCACTGCAGTCTTAGTCGCGATTGGCTGCCCATGACCGCATTCGGTCAGAGCGATATTATATTTATTACCTTTAAATTAAATATGTAAGGGGCTTCTGACAGAGTAAGCCGCACAATTCGATTGGTCATGTTAAGCTACGCGTGTCGCAGGTGGTCCGTCCATCTTAGATACCAAGACCCCTCCGTGTCTTGGAGACCACGTTGGTCCCGGCTGTCATTCGTAGATCTTCGTCAATCGTTACGCCATTGAGGCCCGAAAGTCTTACAAGCAATCTTACCAAGGAGTATCGTATTACCCAGTCACTGGGTTGTGGAGAGCAGATAAGCAGCCACTACATATAAAATACAATACAGCTGCATGCAGTTAAACTGGAAGCCAACCACAACTATAATAATAATAATATTTATTTAAATTGTAAAGTAATAGCATAAAAACCACAGGAATCTTAAAAATAATAAAATAACAAACATTGTGGTAACGTACTTTTTCCAAGTAGTTTTTTCTTCCTGTAAGTTTAATAAGTTATTAAACCACTTGACCGTTATTCGAAGCATAATTAAACAATTGAGATAGGCTGAACCTTGTTTCCTGTGCCTTTTTTCCTTACGTTTCTAGCGATATAGCTCTATCTCGCTCTTATGACGTCACCAGGTCAGAGAGGGGCGCGCACTTTTGAGTGCGTGCGACTCGTCTTGTTCATTGGCGTTCTTTTCCTTGCCGGCGACGGTTGCTGCTTAAAGGTTAGTTATTTTTATTTTTTATCACAACCGTCTTTATTTTTCCTTTCAATCTAAACTTGGCATACCAATTTTAGATATTTAATAAAACTGTTTCTAGTGAATAACAATACAGGGTCAAAGTAAATATTTTAAAAAACTAACGGTTTTCTGTTCGAGTGTTGTTTTCTTTCCAGTGTGTAGGTGTTTAATTGTTTTAATTATAATACCGGATAAAGAAATAACGTTGACTTCGCAAAATGGACCGGTCGCAGGACCGTCGAATACTGCTAATAATAAAGAATCTAGTGCTAAACGGATTCGTTTACAGTCAAGCAGCAGTAGTAATAGCTCTGAAAGTAGCGATTCCAGTTCTAGTACAACTAATTCTTCTAACCATAAGTCTAAATATAAATAAGCGCGTCGCCGCCGTCACAAAAAAAGGGGGGGGGGGCAAGTGCAAGAGTCGCCGCTCGGAGCATAAAGTTAGCATACTATAAACAATAGTATACCGGTGGCAGATGACGCCCTTTCCCTCTTAGTTAATGATTTCGAACTGGAAGGTAGTCATTTTTTAAATAATTTAGATGTGCAAACTAGGCCGTTTTTGGAACCGGCTGTTCCAAAAACAGACGCGCGGTACCTGGGCATTTTAAAAGATATTCAGTTTTTTAATAAACCGGAATGGAGTGAAGTACGTTACGCGGAAACACAAAAACTGTATAAACATAGCCCGGGTTTCGTCGAACTCAAGGCAAACGAGGAGATTAGACCCTACGACACAGTAAAAATTGTGCATTTTTAACATGGGTCCGCGACCAGAAGGACGAAATTTGTTATGATATATAAATCAAAAAGTTAATGATATCTTCACTTCTGGTGAATTCAGCAAGGTCTCCGCAGACCTATTGCAACTGATTTGTGGCCACAGAGCCGAGACCATACAGATGCGCAGAGATAGCGTAGGGACTTTACACACCTTTTAATGTTGATAGTAATTTTAATGATACGCAATAAACCGTAATAATACAATTCATTACATAATTGACTGAATGATAAATGAGTGCACGCGATTTGAATGATATTGGTGTACTAAGGTATAGCCACGCGTAGCAAGTAAAGTGCTGACACAATGATGTCAATTTTGTACGTGCTTACACCGTACAGATAGCATAACTAATGCAGTTCACGATCCCTTAATTAAAGCAGCGATTAGAAAAACACCATCCACCATCTGAAATTAACTTATTTAATTCAGAACGGTTACTTGTGGCACTAGAAAAAGCTGGTGGTATCAAAAAAGGCTTTCTGGCCTGCATCTAATTCGGCTGGTACATCTACTAAATCGGCTTATGGTAATACATCAACTTCGCAAGTTGGAAAATACGTCCCTCGAAGGGAGGCAATATTCAGTTCCACCCTCGCAGGGTAAGAACTATAACCCAAGTATGCCTTCACAAGGCTGTCAAAATTGTAACGTCCCCTCGCAGGGTGGCTTTTTGCAGCATAATGTACAGTGTCCTCCACAAAGACCGATGCATGCTTATAACAACTATCCTCAACAGGGTAGTGGCACAATAGAAAGAGGTTCCTTTCGCTCCCGTGGGAATAGACACCAAAGATACAACGCTCACAAACGTGGCGGAAATAAGCGAAGGTCGTCACCTTCAGGCTTCAATGCCAAGAGAAGTAAATATTGGCAAGTAAAATATATTTCAAGCCGGTTAGTTATCGAAATTCGTCGATCATTGGAAGGAAATGCAAGCACCAGATTTCCTTAATCAGATAATTCAAGGGTACCGTATACCTTTTCAAGAAAAACCTCCCTTGGTCATGCCCAGATTAGACAACAAGGCATTTCATACACATGTGACACAAGAAATGACCCTAATCATCCAAAAGATGTTGCATCAAGGAATTTTGGAAACTGCAAGCTCAACATCATGTTTCTTATCTACCTTCTTTTTAGTACCAAAGAGCGATGGGTCAGTCGGTCAGATCGACCGATTTTCAATTTGAAGGTTTTAAACGAGTTAGTACTGACTACCCCTTTCAGTCTAATAAATGTATTCAGAGTCCCAGATTTCATTCAGCCCTAAGATTGGATGTACAAGCTGGACATCTCGCAGGCTTACTTTCATCTAAGTATAGCAAAGTCTCACAGGGGCTTCATACGCCTTATTTACAAAACTCAACTTCTTCAAATGACCTAAAAACTTTTTGCAGTTTGACAAATTGGATTGCTCAGGTAATGAGAAGCCAAGGTGTGAGAATATTGGTATTTCTAGACGATTTTCTTCTGGCTCACCAAGAACCAGTAGTTCTTGCAAGTCATGCGAGTTTTTTCGTAAAAACATTACAACATCTGGGTTGGCAAGTAAATTTCGAAAAATCTCTCCTATCACCAAAGAAATCCATGGTTTACCTGGGAGTACTGTGGGATCCTAGGCTAAACCACAAACGTCTGCCAGCGGAAAAAGTACCCTCTTTACTAGCGAAGATACGCGAAATCATAGATTCGGAGAGGACAAACCTAAAGAAGTTGCAGTGTAATAGGAGCACTAAGCTTTGCGAGTTTTGTTGTCCGAAGAGGAAGATTGCATTATCGAGCTTTATTGAAATTCCAAAACACACTATAATCAGACAATTCCGTCAAGATAAATACTGTATCAATAGGTGCAACAGGCGACCTACAGTGGCGGAACCGCAATTTGCAACATCCGTCAATTCTACACCAAGCATCAGCGACGCATTTCATCACGACGGGTGCCTCCGACTTAGGCTGGGGTGCCCAGATGGACAACCAGTCCCTATGGGAAACGTGGTCCCGGAACGAGAAGACTTGTCACTGCAAAGTAAAAGAAATGTTGGCAATATTGAAGGTGTTTCAAAGTCATGCCGTCTATCTGTGGCAATCTACTGTCACCATACAATGCGACAATCGCAAGGTAGTAGCGTATCTTCGTCACGAAGGGGGAACCAAATCCTCGCGATTGACGGACATAACATACGAACTTTTTTGGTTGATAGATCAGTACCAAATTCATATCAATGTTTACTACATTCCGGAGAGGTATAACAACCATGCCGACCACCTATCGCGGTTTCGCCAGGTCCCCGAATGGCATCTGATGCCCGACATAACCAGGATAATATTCTCGAAATAGGGTTTTCCCCAGGTGGACCTATTTGCGTCCAGCAACGCTCACGTAGTACCTTGTTATGTATCGAAAGATCTGAACGGCAAAGAAGCTGTAGCCATTCTCGATGGCTTGTAAATTCGATCAGGCGTGGGTATTCCCGCCCCCATTTTTGATACCTAGAGTTTTAAGCTACCTCAATCAGGTATCGGGAATTTACTTAACAGTAGCACCGAGATGGGAGGAAATCTTTTGGCGCGGGGATCTCAAGGCCCGGGCTCTAGATTCACCGTTCACAATACAGAATCTGAACAAAGTATTGATTGATGTGATGGACTACCACCCCCTCGCGTCCAGGATCTAGTGTTGGAAGTGCGGAAATGTGGGGGTGGACACACCATTTAGATAATTGGAATACTTCTCAGATAAATCTTCTGAAAGATTCATGGCGCGCTTCCACCCTGAAAACCTATAAACCCGCATGGAACTGCTGGGTCTCGTGGTGTCAAACTTGTTAACGCTAAGAACCCCTCAGGATCTGACCTAGCTCGGTTTCTGGCTGATTTCCATATACAACATAAACTGTCTCGTAAGACAGTCATATAATACAATAAAATATTGTCAGTATTATAATACAATATTGTTGCACAAATCTGTAGTCTCCGCCCTTTGTAATGTAAATGATACAGGTGTTCTAAGTAATCATATTTTGAAATCGATTTCAATTAAAAAACCAACTGCATCTAAATTACCTGTGTGGAACATTGATGATTTTGTATGTTTTCTTGGCGATAGAACGATAAATCATGATAATATTTTTGATGTATCTTGTCAAGCCGCTGCCCTCTTAGTACTGTGTTCTGGTAGGCGTATCCGACCGAATTATGACACTCCTTATGACCGATAATGATAATTATATTAAATATCCAGAGCATAAGTATGGCCAGCCTTTGGGTCTAAGACTGATTCATCTGACCATAGGCAATCAGGATGGAGATTATTTAAAAATAATTATAATAGGAATTTGGACCCTGTTTACTGGGGTGAACAGACAGTATCACTGCTTTCCAACGAGACACAGCTCGTGCGGCCTCACGGACAGTTATTGCAGGCTGGTTAAAACTCTGATGCGTCAGGCAGGTATTGTTGCTACTCCTGGAAGTGTCCGTTCCGCTGTTGCTTCTATAAAACTGGAAAGACAACTTCCCCATAGAAGATATTATGGCTCGAGGAATTGGAGGTCCTCAAACACTTTTATTAGATGTTATAAACGACAGGTTTTAAAAGCTCTTCTAGGAGTAATGGCATTACTGCTCTCCTTAAATCCTGTTTTGTGGTGAATTTCAACTAGAGGATTAACTTCCTAAAATTTATGATTAAGAGTATAATAAAACCTGATTAATAATTATATTTTCATATTTTTTTTTTTGTATTTTAAAAACAAATTACAATTGCTGTAACCATACATGTATTTTATATTGTTTTTACATCTTTACTACACATTGGCGTTCATTATGAGCGTCACCAGGCGATAACAGACACATCTCAATTGTTTAATTATGCTTCGAATAACGGTCAAGTGGTTTAATATCGGCGTTTTACCTGAAATAAAACGCTTATTAAACTACTTACCTTATTCGAAGCATAATAGTAATTTCTGCCTGGTAACAAAGTCAATTATCCAATGAACAAGACGAGTCGCACGCACTCAAAAGTGCGCGCCCCTCTCTGACCTGGTGACGTCATAAGAGCGAGATAGAGCTATATCGCTAGAAACGTAAGGAAAAAAGGCACAGGAAACAAGGTTCAGCCTATCTCAATTGTTTAATTATGCTTCGAATAACGGTCAAGTGGTTTAATGAATAATTTTGTCAAGTTTTGTAACTACATACAAAATCAACTATTATGAAATCAATGACAAACTATTGTGATACTATTGTAATAGCAGACTAGGGCCCCTGATCCAATTGGTGTTTTTTCAAAATCCCAAATTGGATTTACTATAGTCCGGTAATTTATTCTAACATACAACATAAGCAAACTGCGATGGCTCCTTGAATTAATAGCTTGTACGGCGTACCGACATTCAGATTTCGTCCGTCGTTACGGGTCGTCAGAAGCCCGAAAGTCTGACAATTAGTCTTACCAAGGGGTATCGTATACCCAGTAACTGGGTTGTGGAGGTCAGATAGGCAGTCGCTCCATGTAAAATACTGGTATTTAGCTGAATCTGGTTAGACTGGACGCCGACCCCAACATAGTTGGGAAAAGGCTAGGCAGATGATGTCTTAATTATTTTAACTACAGTCCGTAACTTCAAAACAATCCTTTCATTCAGAATTCTACAAGCAGTTCCAACGCGCTGAGAAGCAATTCGCGCACTACCTCGCGACCGGTCAGCAGAGCGCCGCTAAGATAGCCAAGGAGTTCTACGAAGACTCGCTCGAGAAAATGTCCGTCTTCCTCACAGAGACCAAGACTGAATTTGACATGTTTGCTATCGGGATGGCTGTAGTTCTGCTGTATTTGGTGAGTTTTATACTTATTATTTTTTTTTCATTTATCCCCTGGGATCCCGGTCCTTTGGTGAGCGTACGAGGGACCGAAGACAACTCTCAGAGGCCTCTTAGGAAATTTTAATGAAATTTGGCACCAACTGCCCATTATCCCTGTAAGCAACCGACGGTTAGTATGTTCCTACGTATTCGTACGTCGTATAATTATTACGGTCAAGATCCCTACCAGCATCTTACTGGAATACTTCCTTCCTCCGAGCACGTTTTCTGTTGCGAATCTCCACGCAAGCCGGCCAATAAAGGCAAGAATGAGGTGGGAGCTCTGTTCACTCCAGCCGGCCAATAAAGGCAAGCCAGATGTGAGAAACAACACTTCTCCCGGCAGATAGGGTCCGTGAAGTCGCTACTGCTCAACAGTTCGCCACATGCTGCCCTGCAGGTTTCTCTACCTCTCTTGGTCTGGCTCCTCACCCTAGACCTGTCTCGGCAAAGTAAACTCTTCCGACACAGGCCTAGAGTTCAAAGCGCGCAAGCCCCACTACGACGTCAACGTAGAGATACAACTGTGAGGCGGTACTTATAATTATTATTATATCATTGTATAACATTGCCAAAGAGTTCTATGAAGAGTCACTCCAGAAGATATGGTTCTGCTGTATTTCGTGAACTTATACTAAGGTAAGTTGATTTGGTTCCAGAATATTCCTAGCTTGTCTAGTTGGAAAATGTGAAAATTTGCAGTGCGGCTGACGAAAGAATGCGTTCTTGACCCTTGTCAGTATCATAAATACGAATATGTGTTTTGGGAGTTTGATCTTTATTATCTTCGATCATATATACTATCCAGAACGTACTCAGCCGCTATTTTCTGACATTATCGTTTTCATTTTTCTTTTCTATGTTGCCAACCTGAATGTTTGGTATGGCAAAAAGTAAGTTCATAAAACTGTCTATGGCGCCACAGGTTAAAAACATCGTGTAGGATATTAGAGGCGACACTTGCGTCTCAATAAAACAGCGAAATTTCGCGTTGAGCTAAGCGTCTCAGAAATGAGAATGCGCGCGCGCTTTAGTATGATCGAAGTTTTTAGCTACTAGAATTGCCACACTGACAGGTGTCAGGAACGCATTCTCTCTACTGTTGTAGGTTACAAACTTATAAGTATTTGATCTGACTTTATGCTAGAGTCTTATGATATCTGTCAAAGGATAGGACAGAAAATCGACTGCCGACGTCGTACAAAGCAACCAGGGATAAATCAAAATTGGCAGTAAGAGATGCTCCACAAACAATATCACTTTTGCCAACCATGAATTTGAAACAATAATGTTTCTGAAGACTGTTCATTACCACAGACTATTTTAAAGATAAATCTACTATCTTATAT
>VKGM01003715.1:0-13575 GCA_007844875.1 Busseola fusca | reverse complement strand
CCCGTCGTACGGCGAGTATCCATCCTTACGTTGTTGACACTGCTACGATCCGGACGAAGCGTTTCGCCTCGTCTTTTATACCGCGTACATCGAAGGACTGGAACAGTTTGCCTGCGGCGGTCTTCCCGTCTGATTACAATTTAAGTGTCTTCAAGGCTAGAGTGAATAGGCTCATAATAAACTAGTGCGCTTCACCATCAACGATTGCATCACTGCTTACCATCAGGCGGGATCGCGGTCAAGCACTAGTTTATAACAATAAAAAAAAAAAGTATGAATTTGACTAAATTTGTATAAATGCATTTGTAGTAATTTACGCAAATTAAACTCTTTTTTTTTAAATTAACCAATTTACGTAATTAAGAATACCTAACTGTAATTTTATTTTATATGTAAATGCAGTCGTAAGTTACTTACATAATTTTACAGAAGCAACATAGAAGTGTAATGGCGGCTATTCCAATTGTGAATCTAAACAATCTTGGGTGGCTCTTCATCTCCACCCAAACGCATACAACAAAATTCATTCAAATCGGTCTAGTCATTTAGGAGGAGTTCAGTGACATACACACGTACAGCAGAATTATATATACAAAGATACGTTGTTTGCACTATTGTCGCGGGCATTACTGGAAAGGACACAGTTTAATTCGGGTTCCCTATGTGTTTAGTATGCTTATAGCTAAGTAAACTTAAACCCAAGGCAATGATTTTGAATTTATAAAGGAGTCAGCCATTCAGAAAGAAGAATAAAGTTGCGCATTCGAAAGAGTACCTAGTACGTTCCTGTGGAAAGAATACATTCGAAAGATGACATTCGAAACTTTGTAAAAAAACCACAAGCCCAAAATTTAACTGATATATTTTTATCAGTTAAATTTTGGGCTTGTGGTTTTCGCGGATCTTGCGCTATAGGTACGTACATTTAAGCCGCAGCCATGCAATATCAAAAAGAAATTACCACCCAAGTGTCAGTGTATCCCAAGAGCCGAGCCAATGATCGGAAGTTGCACTAGGTCGCATTATCGGACATCTACTTTTCAGGGCACGTCGGGCTGTCCTATTTGCTGACAGTAATCTTGAAGAGTTGCCAACCCGAGCCCGCACAAATATATTGGAAGTTCTACCCCCAAGAGACCGGCCAGTGTGGGTTGGGTGATCATTTCCTGTTTTGACACAAACAACGAACAAATTTAACTCTTATTTGTTAGCTTCTAAAGTCGCAATTCGTATTGTAACAAGCTAATATTTGTTTTGATAGGAAAGGGATGTGCAATCGAGAGACGTCTATTTAAAGGGACAGCAGATCGTTTTACTTGTAATTTGTATTGCGCGTGTTGGGAATGTGGAAGTTGCAGCGTCTGTACAGGAAAAATAGTATGCATATGTATGCATAAAGTTAATTAGAACGAGTAGGTACAGACATACATAAAACTACTACAATCTAACAAATTTCATTATTAGATTTTCAACTTTATCGCCGAAGCGTTAAGGCACAAGGTTGACTGGGAATATCTGACAGTTTCGGGTGGCTTGATCTGCTGATTTCCGTACCTACTACTACCCTAGTAGAGTATCATTCAGTTTGTTTGAATATTTCCGAATACGCTTTCTAGGGAAAGATAAAATTAACGGTGTATTGTAAGTTGCCTGAAACTGAACGATCACTGAATCGCTGACTGTTCACTAGATTTTCGGGATAATTGTTGTTATTACAGTTGTTGTTCTAATCAGATGTAACAGGACATCTTGGATATCTTATGTATTGACAAATAAAACAAGTGTGAAATAAAAGTGGCAAATTACTACGCCAAGAGTGCATTGTAATGTAATTATTCATTTTCAAGTATGACTATTCAGGCAGATGATGATGGATGTTGAGTTTTGATAAGCTTTTTAGGTTGGTAGTGAAAAACTAAAAGAATCATGAAAACTCGGACGAGCACACAATGCTACAAACAAAACAAATGAGAGTCGCCATAACCTTGCGTCTGTTTATTTACAAACACGACCAACCTTGTAGGCCGTAGGTGAGAAACCCGAGCAATAAAAAAGATCGCACGCAATCATATTTTATCGGGTAAGCAATTTTTCGTAAGGGGATCCGCTCCGACCTCCTTTTATGTGAAACGCCTCAATTCCTCTTCACCTACATGAAACGACTTGTTACCAATGAGGACTGAATACTATCCAACCTAGGCATGTTTGACATTTCTAGATATAGTTTAGTTTAGTTTTTTTTTTTATAAAACGTTGCCCCACACTAGGAATTATTCCTGTGTCCTAGGCGCGTTTACAAACATTTAGACCCGAAACAACTATCTGTGGGCCATACAAATATTTGTTCCGTGCGGGAATCGAACCCGCGACACGTAGCGCAGCAGTCAATCGCTTAACAACTGCGCCAACCGTGCCATAAAAATATGTATGTACATGTGATAATTCTATGTTCATTGTGCGAACTGACTTTCCTAAATACGTGGTAATCGATAGACCTGCCGTATACAGGGTCATTTTAAATTGGCTAGCTAAACTCCGCAAACACGATGGGTACCTATCGATAACTAAACTCTATAAAATAAAAATATAATTACGTTTTTTGGGAGGTCAACGACCGCTGTTAGAAGTGAGAGTTATGAAAATATTTGAAGTATAAGTTGGGAAAATATATTTTCTTATGTTTTATCGTCTTTAGATATCGTAATACCCATCACGTCTGTGAAGTTTACACAAAATGGGCTGGTGCTGCTAAATGCCACCTAGATGCTTTGGACTCAGTGGAGAGGCGTGCGAAGAGGCTAATTGGTGATCCAGATCTGGTGAAGACCAATCTTCAAAGCCTGGAGCACAGGCGTAGGGTAGCCAGCCTTCGGTATTCTATAGGTTGCATTTTGGTGAGTGTGCGCAGGAATTACATGACTTAATTCCGCCATCACCGTTTCATCATCGGACGACCCGTCGTACGGCGAGCATCCACCCTTACGTTGTTGGCACCACTAACTACAACACGGACGAAGCGTTTTGCCTCGTCTTTTATACCGCGTACTTCGAGGGACTGGAACAATTTGCCTGCGGCGGTGTTCCCGTCTGATTACAATTTAAGTGTCTTTAAGGCTAGAGTGAATAGGCTCATAATAAACTAGAGCGCTTTACCATCAACGATTGCATCACTGCTTACCATGAGGCAGAATCGCGGTCAAGCACTAGTTTATAACATTATAAAAAAAATACACTCAACGTATTTTATTTATTCGCTCCTGAACTGAGCACTTGACGTATAATCGTTAAGCCAGTAAGCGAACGATGATAGCAAATAACAAACACATGGAAACTATAATTTTTTCTATATTTATATAAAACTTCTTCGTGAAGCAAAAGCGATATATAATAAATCTACATGTTTTTAGTGGAAGTCATCACCAGTTCCGTCTCTTCCAAGCGGTTTGTTTTGGACCTTATACAGATGTGGTATGACAGGCGGGTATGTGTGCAAGCGACGACTGAACCCAGAACATACCGTCAAGAACAGGACCGTTGAAGGGATTTCAGGTATTTACGCTAGACGTGCAAAGACAAATTTATCAAAAGGACACACACGATATATCAAGCTATTCATTTCCGGATAGGAAATATGTAGTTTGATTTGTGGCAGTGCGTACTTCAATATTATACCTAAATAGTACTTAATAAAACTGTAATGGTAGCTGAGTGGTATGCTAGCTCTTCAAAAAACAGAAACCTTAACTCACTGGACGCCATTGCAAATAAAGTGGCACGGGAACAGAATAAAAAACTGATCATGAATACTTACATGTACTGGAACTTGATCACTTGATAGATAGACAATTTAAGACTTCATAAGAAGTCTTAAATTAATTTTGGATTAACTACTTTTAATATTAAAGGCTTAAATAAATTTTGCTTACAATAGAATAATAACTTTGTCATAGTATGAGATTGAGTTTGTGGCCATACATAATGATTGTCGGATATTCTCAATTCAAATATGGTTCATTTTCTGATCCCATGCTGGGCGCCAAACTACATATTAACAACATTACACATTCTAATGCATTTTTTCCTCGTTTAGGAGTGTTGACAAGCCCCAATCACCCTGGCATCTATGACAATGATCTGGATTTCTGGGTGCATGTAGTGGGGCCTACGGACACGCGACTGGTCTTTGTTTTTCAAAACATAGATTTAGAATACCAAAAGGACTGTCTTTATGATTTCGTTGAGGTAAGCTGTTTTGTTTTCTTAAACATGAAACGTATAATTATATTCAAGAAACATAAAGCTCATTTACCATTGATTCTTCATCAGCATAGAAATATAAATTATAGTACCGACGCGGTTTTTTTTTAAATAAACGTAATATGTATTCAAATCACCAAATTGCCAAAACATTCCTAAACGTCGTAACACATTTTATGTAATTTAAATAATCAGAATAAAGGTAAAATATCCATTAAAAAATCCATCAGGAATTGCTATTCCGCGACTTTAACTGTAAGCTGTAGCGTTGGGAGAAATTAATAATTCCCAAAACTTCGCTCAAAATATAATTTAATTTTAATGCCGGCTGTTTGTTTGCATTGAAGCCTTCCAGGAAATAACGGGGATCGTATAATAAAATATTAGTACCTAGGCATAAATAGGCAATTTCGAGTGAAACTTAATTTACAAAACATATAATAATATGCCTACGTATTCACATAGCTTTTAAACCCTGGAAGTAATAGATGTCATTTTGCTGACTTTTTGATGACTTTTACTGAGGTTTTTCTTACCAATGCTACAGACTTAAGTTACCTTTATTAAGTAGCAAGAATCAACTTCCAAGTGCTGACAGTATATTTAATAATTGGTACAATCTTTCAGCTTCGTGACTCATGGAGTTTGAAGTCGTCTAGATATTGCGGTTCAGTCGGTGAAGCCCGCTGGGTCGCATCCACCAACAGAGCCGTGCTGTACTTCCACTCTGACTACAAGTGAGCCCTACATTATCACAATATCATCTCATCTGTTATAGTTAACGTACAAGTGTGTCGATAACGATTACGATACTATTTCGGAAACAATAAATTATAAACACTTCATTGATATGCCTTGAAACTATAACCAGAAATTCGAGGTGTTGGCTGAATGCATCAAAGGACAACAATCGAACGTATAAAGATAACGAAACTAATAGAAACCAGATTATGTAGCTGACAAAACCATACCCAAAACTCAAGTCTTTTTACGTTAGTTTTAACCTTCACTTGTGTGCCATAAAAATAATTATTCATGCCATAAATTAAATTAAGAATGCAAACTTTCCGTTTTACAGCACCCAAGGTTCTGGATTCTCAGTGACATGGAAAGCAGTTGAACTGATTGGCTGCCCGTCACAGACGATAACATCGAAGGAAGGTGTCTTACGAAGTCCGAACTATCCGCACTTTCTGCTACCCAACCTAGATTGTACCATCGACATTCTGGCTCCCACAGGTAAGGCATGCAGCTATTGGTAAATAATATGTTAAACATGCTTCGAACTTACTAGAATGGCCATTAAAGTACGCATAGCATCTATCAATTACATTAGTCAAAAGTATAACGTAACTGTAAAGCTCTGAGTATGTGATTTAACGCACTTCTACCCGATGTTAACTATGAATGTTACTACTGAATACACAGGCACTCTTGTGTAGAGCCATCACGGTAAATAAGTAAAAGAACCTACTTCGAAATGAATCACGCTGTTCTTGTTTTATCAAAGACTAACTTTCAAAAGTCTTTGGTAAAACTAGAACAGCGTTTACTTGTTGGAACCCACGTTGGGCGTCATATAACAAGAATGGCGCCCAACATGGGTCCTATTAACATAAACGCCGCCCGACGTGTGTCCACAAAATAAAACACAAAAAGTCAACTACATAAAGCTGACTATGAGAACACCCTTCTCAAGAGCCATCAAAGACAGATGATTTACCACCAACTGGTAGGTACACACAATTATGTCATTTACAAGAGACTATACAAGATACTCAGCAGATTCATTAAACCAGCGTAAATGCATCTTTCAACAATACTTACCCCAACTTATCTTTTCATTTCAGGCAAACGCGTATTCCTGAACATCAGCCATTTCGACTTTGGTTACGGAGTATTTGCAAAAGGCGTCCCCATCAACGTCACAGACGCCATACCTGAGGACTCTTACATTGACGTACAGATAGATCTACAGAACCCACCGATCAGGCCATTCTTGAACCCCAACCTACTGACCAACGGCCTCTTTGTGTCTCAGTCTGAAATACTCCGACTTAGAATCAAGACCGGCGAGAATGTTACTGGACAAGGTTTTTTAGCGTATTTTAAGACTAGTGAGTATATTTTCTTTTAATTAGATAACTTTATAATTTATTAAAATCTATATAAGATGTATATATATTTATCCACAAAATATTTTAAGAGAAACATTTAAAGTGGTATAGAAACCATTGAAGTAAGTGAATATAAATATAGAATAAGTGTCTTCAAGGCTACTTGAAGACACTTATTTCGAATATCGAGTGAATAGTCACATAATAAACCCACTATATATACACTATATAGCGCACTAGCGCTTTACCATCAACGGTTGCACCACTGCTTACCATCAGGCGGGATCGCAGTCAAGCACTAGTTTAAAACATATTTTTTTTAAGATATTTAAGTAAGTACAATATAAAAAAAAACTTGATACACATACTAAATACTGGTCCATTCTATTCTTTCACACCCTTTACGCAAAGCTGTCTACGTACAAGCGGTCTACGTAATATTTACTGTCATTGAAGCGGAGTAAAGATTTTATGCAAAATGTCTCAAGTAATTTTAAACATATTTGAAATAAACTTTTCATACAAGAGCAATAAAAAGAAAAATGTTGAAAATTAACAAAAATAAATTGGTTAAAAAATATCGAAATTCAAATCATACGCACGCGGAATTTATCAATAAATTCGTATCGCGGTCCTATATTTGCAAATATTCTTGTATGCGGCTTGGCAGAGAGAATTGGAAGTAGAGTAGAGAGGCCTTTGCCCTGCAGTGGGACATCAAACATATTATAAAAAGTAACAAAAAGAAAAAGGAATCAGAAAATCTTATACGACCCAAAAGGCTCCTATCTCAGCAGACACATTCCTGTTTTCTAAATTCTCTATAGCACGTTCACTTCGACCTAATTTGTATCTGCCTTGTTCCCAGTAAGCTACCTGAACGCGTCACATGTGGTGGAAGTAGCATCAGGTGTAGGTGGTCGCCTGGCCGCTCCCAACTGGCCACAGTTAGCTCCAGCGCGTGCTGCCTTACGGACGCGACTCATAGCACCGCATCAACATACACTGACGCTGGCCTTTACTGCTACTACGCTGGTCGCTTCTGGAGAAGAACCCTGGCCTTGCGGAGCGGGTAGTGGATGGATACAGGTCTGTACAACATTGATCCAAGTGTTATATTACTTCGTTTAGAATAATAACCAAAGTACCCCATTTCTATTAAAAAATGAAATGTATTTATTTCAGTTCATAATTTTTAGTAACAATTCTCTTAAAACTATGTTAGTCAATACTAAAATCAAATCAAATGATCATCCATAGTATTCAAATAATAAACTCAAAAAAATCATAGATCGTCACATGTAGCTCAATGAATCTCTCCAGCACTGCAAACTCGGACCTCTCAGAGATCAAGCTTAGAATTTCCTTGGCACTCCTCCGAATCCGGCGCATCAGAAAGACTGTTTTCTTACGCATAATGGTATTAAATTCGTCGACTCTTGTGCCAACAAACATGCCCGACGCGCTATTTTTGTCGCCAATTAATAAGTATTTCTCTGCTTGATACACATTTTTGCAGAAACAGTTCAATCCAGTTAAGTATTTCAGGTTGGCAGGATATTAATTTATTTTCCACCAAACCAAATCCCCGGATCAAATAAACTATATGCCAATTTAAAACTGATCCACAGGTGAAAGACAGCTACACAGACAACAACGGCACTAAATGGACTCTCTGCGAGGTGGACAGAAGCAAGAGGAAGTTAGAACCGCGCGCGCCTCTAGTCATCAACTCATACCTGCACTCGCTGAGCGTGACGCAGCACGCGGGCGAGCGCGGTGTCAACATGGACGTCTCACTTATGGTCAATAAAGGTAAGAAGAAACGGCCAATATCAAGAAAATGATTTATCTAGATTCATTTTAAATATTCCATTTTCGAGTCGGGCAAAGTGTTATTGCGTTTTTTCGTCAGAGATTTCTCAGTAGCAGACTGGAGTCTGAAGTTGTGCCCAGTTGGTGGCAATAGTCTCGCCTCCTTTTACTTGGGGCATAAGAATAACTGGCGAAATGTACGTGTTCTATAGATACACCTCTGCCTTAGCTTTTCAGGGATTACATGTGTGATGTTACCCCTCGTAGACAGTGCCCTCTTTTCCAAAAGTCTGAAGGTCGACATCTCAGTAAATGTGCTTTCTAATATCAAATTACCTACATTTTGCGGAACAGCCAATCAAAAACTTATCCAACCAGAGCTGCATTCTTGAAAGCTATTATGAACAACTTATAAAGTGTGTGTATCTTTCAGATCCGGAGTACCACAGCAAGGTACTGTTAATATCTGAGGAGACCAGCTTGGAATCTTGCTACCCGAACCCATGTCTACACGACGGGAGATGTGTCACAGAGGATTCGAAGAGTTTCTGTCAGTGCGCTGGATATTATGCTGGTAAGATATAGAAACGGTTTTGATATTGAAAGAATTTTTATCAATAAACAGAACAGTTCTTTAATCTAATTTGAATGGCTTTGAATTTGCGGTTAAGAAACAACATCTTTCCTAATTTTGCAAAACTTTCCAGGATTATTCTGCCTAGTGACAGCATGCGAGAAGACCCCCTGCATGTACGGGAACTGTTCCTTAGTCGTCGGAGGAGCCAACGAGGCGGGAGAAGCTTTTACATGTACGTGCGCACGCGGTTGGAAAGGACGGCGCTGTGCGGAGCGTATTCGACCTTGTGCGTCCAAGCCATGTAACAACAGAGGAGCTTGTACTGAGAGGGATGGAAGCTTCCTGTGTCAATGTAACCCCTCATGGAAGGGGAAAAGGTATGAACTTAAAGTAGTTAAACTTAATTTTATTGCAGATGCAGAGACGAAGAAAAGTGTTTATAAAAGACGACAGATACGTGGACTTTTATCGTCAGAGTGCTCTGTATTTTCCAGATGTGAAACCCCAAACCCGACCCCCAACATCATCAGTTTGGGTCAGCGCATGCTCCAAGAGCCGTTCTGGCTCGGCCTCATCACAGTGTTCGTGGTGCTCGGCATGATCGGGCTCATCTGGTGCGCCAAAAGGCACTTCCCCGAGAAGATCGAGAAACTACTCGCCGAAGAGGCCGACAGATGCGCTAGACGTAAGTACCCCCCTCAATCATCACGGAGGACAAATCTTTAGGCCCAATATTTGACCCAAAAATATAACCCCAAAAGAACTTTTCTCTCATAAGCACACTTTCAATATACGTTCAGTTCGGCTTGCCACTCTCACTTTAATAATACACGGTAACCTAGTTTGACCGTCCAATGAGAGGTATATTTGTTACTCACAGTACAATAATGCTTTGTTCCAACATTTTGTCAGATTGTTTCCGCTATACTCATGTATTTTCTCAATAAACGCACTGTCTCTGGGATGGTAAGGACACGTTTTGCGTAATTTTACTTTTCTTTCTTCTTTGACTTTCCTCTTTTCTATGTTTTTCTGTTACGGGTCCAGAAACTGAATGTGATATAGTTTGTACATATTTCTGCATTGATGCATGTATTGACTTAGCTGACTGTCTATTGATAGATGCATTTCTCAGGTTTCTGGAGTCCGTTGAATCACGGTTCTTTTAACTTGATCCACGCACTGCAAACAGTAAGTAGCATCTATCTGTTTAGAATGTTTATATGTATTTGTCCTGGAAAAGCCTCCCTTCGGATCGGCAAGTTAAAATAATCGTGCCAATAGTTATGTCAAAAAGGATTGCCAGAAGATATAATCTGACCGGATACAATTGGCTTAACGTCACCAAATTAAAAAAATACAGTATTAAATCCCAGCGAGACAATGTGAACTGTAATCAAAACCTTCATTGTTACTGGACTGACTGAGAACTGACTCGGACTGTCTTTCACGCTCATCAAAATTCAGTGTTTACTCGTATGTTGCGTATCTGGCAATCCTGTGTGTGTGGGGCTAGCGTCCGCGGGCGGCGCGCGGGGGCGGCGCTACGCGGCCGTGCCCACGCAGGAGCCCTAATGACGTCACGGCGCGGCGGGCTCACGTGACGTCACGGCGCAGCGAGCTCGCGTGACGTTACAGCGCGGCGCGGGTGTCAGTGACGCGGGTTTGTCCACAGCGGGCGTGCTGCACGACGCTCCGCCGCACCGCACGCTGCTGACGCGGCTGGGTATCCGCAAGCCGTCGGTGTCGGGGCTCGCGCCTCACCCGCGAGCCGCGCGCACCTTTAGCTTGGACGATCTGTTAAAGCCGCCGCCCGGACGTAAGGACTGGAGCGTTGTGTTCCTAGGACCCGCGACCCGCGCGCTCCGCACCTCCCGCGAATACATACTCTACCCATTGATCATGTAGACAGTAACTGCATTCAAATTGTAACGTTCCATCACCTGTATGTTAGACGAAAACTTATTAGAGGTTATTTTTGTATTTAAAACTACTCCATCTGATATACCAACTAGATGTTTTGTCTGGATAGAATGGAACCAACTAAAATATCTATTAGATGTGATGTACTAGAGTAGAGACCCAAATTGTATGTATTCCTACATCAATGGATCACACTTTCACAAAGAATCAAACTCTAATGCATAAAGCCTTTTGTCTCAAATTGTGACATTTAACTTGCCTGCCATACTTCATGGTGCCATTACTGAGAGTCACAAAACGTAAAACCTACATGAAACCTGTTCCACTTCTTTGCTATCAGACACAGGGCTTTGTGAGCATATTTTGTTTGAGTATCATTTTCAAAATCATGTCCCAACGCAAACATTTCAAACATTTGGCGGAGCGCGCGGCGGCCGGTACGGTTAGCACTGGATGTGACCCTGCTGTGAATGAAATTTCTATGTGGAATGCAAAGACCAATGTAACATGGCCCGCTACCCTCGTAATTACTTCTTTCGATGTCGATGTGTGCACCCCTGACAGCACAAACACAGCATCTCTAATGTAGCCGCTCCTTCCTTCGTTGACACCTTTCTAGATCGTCCAACTAACTTCGGCCTCTGTTTTGTCAAAAATATTGATTACTTTGTCTTCGTCATTGTCCGTCTTTGATTCAACATCTTCTTTTTCCTTAACATCAACAATATCAATATTATTGACAATCCAAAGGCTTCTTTCTGTATGTGAATGTTGCTAGCATGCTACTTTACTCAGACACTGTTTTGTCTCATTACAAATAACGAACTAAAATCCATTAGAATTCCTAATTAAAGGCATTTTATTGCAAATGTACAAGTTACTGTAACATCATAAATTATTTAAAACAAAACACTGTCTCACTCGTGTTGTATAGCTATTGAAACGAATGTTGTAATACTATTTTTGTCTGTGGCTTTGTATGTCGCTTGAACTGTTCCAATAACTATACAACATGACTGATCAACATCTCCATTACTCATTCTGATGTCATGAACACAACACCAAACACTCCTTTTGAAAATACAATTGGCACTTCCTAAATTTTTGATTATTGGCACTTACCCTAAAGAATTGGCTTCCTTAGTATGCACAGAGATCGAAGGCATGATGATGATCTCTCAGTCAATAACTGTTGTTGTCCAATCCCCTGTTTTTTAAATTTCTTAATATTGTGTTGCTTTTGTCATGAACATTCGATGTCGTCGCTTCTCATGAAAACTTGTACACTCAATAATTTGGTATATGTGAGTTTTTTGATACAGGAACACCGTCACCGCGTAAAAAACGTAATAATTCCACTCCGACTAAGAAAAATGCTGCAGAAAAAAAGCAAATTTTACAACAGCTTATAAGTCCCGCGACAGCCAATGATCATTCAAAGAAGATAACAATGGGAGATTTGATACAGATGTCTGAAAAGCGGACGTTGAGCACAGTAGAGAGTGCGCCAGCGTTTATGGATTATGGAAATGAGAATAAGGAGACATCATTTGTAAGTGAAGCTTCTACCCCTTCGACGTCGCCGTCCATGCGGCACATATCAGACCCTAAACTAGAAAAGAAAGTGACATTTGCAAGACTGCTGAACAAAGTGTCAGCTGAAATGAGTTCGAGTTCTGACATGGATATGGTGAATACTATAACGATCCCTATGGCGGTGATAGCGGACAGGGGAATGCGAGCAAAAGCTTCCAGCACCCCACCTTCGCCGGGGGTAGAAGTGAGGTCACCTCATAGTACCTCCAGCAATCAAGGAAGTGATTCAATGTCAAGCCTCGACTTAACGTTGACACATGCTGCATTGAAGAAATATTCCAGGTAGATTTTATTTATAGAATCCAAATTAAATCTACTAAATAAAAT
Source organism: Busseola fusca (assembly GCA_007844875.1). Lineage (NCBI taxonomy): Eukaryota > Metazoa > Arthropoda > Insecta > Lepidoptera > Noctuidae > Busseola > Busseola fusca. Next base: position 963 of record VKGM01003715.1, on the reverse strand, counting down.
TAAAATCCCAATTTTAACTGACCTGAAACATGGGTGTTTTCTTCAGACAACCGAAAATCTCTAGCGCCGATTCTATCCTCGCGATGTTTCGGAACTTCTCGTCATCGTCAGCAGCGATAGTATCACGAGCATCTTCAGGAGGAGTCTCCTTATCCAGTACACCTTCAGCTTCATCACCACAAGACGATACGGTGGACGCTGATGACTTATCTATTGCTTCTTCGTACATACCCTCGTTAGCACCAGACTCGCCAGTCACCAGGCCTCATAACACTATAGAGATTCAGGTAAATACAAAGAAATTTTACTATTGGAACAAGCTAATCTTATGGGAAATTCTTTTCTGTCTTTGGAACATTATGTTTATATCCAACATAGCCTACATAATCACTCTTTAGGATAATTTAGATGTTTAAATCCCTAAGCACCAAGATAGAACTATTTTCTCTACATTTGCAGGTCCTGGACCCTCTAAGCGCTCATAAATCTTCATCATCAGGTAGCAACCTACTCTATCCGCCGTCCATACTTCTAGAAGTACCAAGCGGGATCAACAAGTGCTTGTCCCCAATACGAGAGCTTCCCACTCCGTTGCCTACACCTCTTCCTACGCCCCTACCCACCCCACTGCCATCGCCCAGGATGCCTAGAGCTAGCATGGAGATGGATGCTAAGAGTGCCTCCACGGCGACCGTTATGTCACCCAGTGAAGATGAACTTGATGAAATTAAGTATGAAACGAAGATAGAGAGACCCACTTCTTGTTTGCGGTTGAAGGTACGTTCGATTGTCAGTTCTACCATGCCGTGGTGGTTTTCGGAACATTGTTTTGTGATCTGAATATTACATATTTACTTTATTGACTTCCAGCTGCGTCAGCCCCTGCTGAGTACGGACACGGCGACGACGACACCGACAGCGTCGACGCACGTAACCTCGTCCCCCAGCCCCAGCCTGTCGCAC
>VKGM01003713.1:0-12620 GCA_007844875.1 Busseola fusca | reverse complement strand
AAAATTTACTAGTGTTTACTAGTTGGAATTTGAAATTTTATTTTTCGAAGTCTCTATTGTGGGGGCCCCTCTTTCGTGGAGGCCCCGGGGCTGTAGCCCCGGTTGCCCCCCCATAAATCCGGCCCTGTACGTAGAGGTGATAAATATTAACAATAGACACAATTGTGGACCATAACAGGCAGAATCGTATTACCCAGTAACTGGGTTGTGGAGGTCAGATAGGCTGTCGCTCCATGTAAAATACTGGCATCCAGCTAAATCCGGTTAGACTGGAAGCCGACCCCAACATAGTTGGGAAAAGGCTAGGCGGATGATGACAGGACATACTACATATCGCCAAACTCAATACCTGACCACCGTCAGGACTATTCCTGCTTGCCGCGCATATTATTAGTCGACTTAAAAAGGATCTAGTGCGCTTTAGCATCAACGATTGCATCACTGCCTACCATCAGGTGGGATCGCGGTCAAGCACTAATTTATAACATTAAAAAAAAATCCTCTTTTGTTTTATTTACAGACTCAGTGGTTATCGTGTGCGCAGTATTTTGATTTTAAAGTGTTCCGATATCGGTTTTGGCGGTAGCACATAAATCATTAAGTAAATAAATAAAGATTTTTCTGTAGTTTATACAGCCTAACTCATCATCGTCACCGAAAAAGATACAAAATTCACGCAAATTATGTTAGCTCGCGCTTCGCAACAAGAGTGCGTCTACGCCTAACTACATTGTCTGCGGTAGTAGATACCTAGGTAGCTACTGAATGAAAAGTAGAGCATAGCTTTTCTCTATAAGCGAACGGCCGATCATTTCTGTAAAATCTCACCGTGAAAAGTTAGGTGAAGTGAGCTTGGAGTGAGCTGTCAATATTGTCAATCCCTAATATTAGTAACTTCATTGGAATGACAGCTCACTCCACGCTCACTTCACCTAAGTTTTCACGGTGAGAGGGCTACAGAATTGCACTGCTGCAGTAGGTATATACTTTAGAGTAAATAACCAAGAAGATTTTCAACCATGGAATATAGAATCAATTCGTAGCTTAGTTTTAAGGGTTGTTTTAATTATTTAAAAACAACCCTTAAAACTAATATACATAGGTAATAGGGGCTGGTGTCCGAAACTCCACGACAATGCGCGTATTTTGCGTACGGAACTAATATAGGGGAAGGTGGGGGGACACCGGATAGTTAAGAAAAAGATACAATAAATAAATCACTTTGTTATTTATTGAGGTAATCAATGTCATAAATGTTTAAGTATACCTTAGGCATAACTTTGGCATAAAAATATTTGAGATCAATCTTAGTAACTACAAAATATAATAAAATTTAATAAAATTTGTAAATCCGAATTCACCCCATACCTATGGGTCAAACCGGATAGGCATTTTTTATTCAAGGGGTGAATACGGATACTAACAAGGAAAGTAAATAATGAATTTATTCGCAGTTTTTGCATACAAAAAATAATAATTCTTGCTCAGAACAACTAATGCAACTTTTGTGAGCCCATTTAAGACAAGCAGTACATTGATACCATTCATCTGTGGATTTAGTTTGACTGTACTTTTCACCACAAACCAAACACTCCGAATCGTCCTGATAGTTTTCTTTATAAGTCTTTTTACCTTTACCTTTGCCTTTATATGTTTTAATTACTGATGACATAGCCTTATTTGCCAGTTCATTTTTATACGGTGATTCAGTCAAAACTGCGGTTTTTCCACGACGCGCTGATGGCCGTATGTTCTTTTTAAAATGAGGAATCGGCATGATATCTTTCGGTGATACAAGACTTAAAGTATCTGTAACCGTTTGTCCTTCTGTAGATGTCCCTGCTTGCGGAGACGGAGTTCTTTCACGAGGCAACGGATCCTGAGAGAATTCATTTGTGGTTGGTGGTACAAATGATATTTCTGTAGTCTGTGATGGTGCAAAATCTGTATCTGTAAACGTATTGGGGTTCAGAGGGCAAATTCCAGTTTTGGTAAAAGCAGACACTGCATTTTGTATAGTAGCGGCACGATTATAAGCAGTTCCAAACAAAGATGCCATTTGAAATTGGGTAACAACACGCCCTGGGTGATTACGAAGCCATAATTGAACTTCTTGCGAGTAAAACGTGCTCAAAGGCCCCATAAAACCAACATCGAGTGGCTGTAAACGATGCGTGCAGTGAGGTGGCAAGCAGAGCATTATGACACCATGACTACGAGCTAACTCAATAGCTTCTAGGTTCTTAGTGTGAGTGGCGTGGCCATCTAAGACGAGAAGCACAGGATCTTCATTGCTTGGTTTGACATAGCCGATAAAGTGACGCATCCATTCAGTGAAAATATGTTGTTGCATCCAACCACTTGGATGACATATGGCTACTGTTCCCGGTGGTGCACCATCCAAAAGCTCACTCTTCATTCTTACGCGAGGAAAAATCATGAGAGGTGGAACATAATGTCCAGCTGCAGAAAAGCAAAGCACTGCCGTTACCAACTGTCCCCGTTCAGCTGAAGCTAGGGCACCTACTTGTTTTTTGCCTCTGACCGATATAATTTTTCCTATTTTTTTTGGTACAGAGGTCAATCCAGTCTCGTCCATATTATAAATTCGTGTAGAATTGAAAGCGTGCTTAGCATAAAGTGCATCTAAAAGATTAAAAAACGATGAAACTATAGCTCTATTGAAGCCCATTGCTCTTGCAGCTGATGTAGCTTCAGGTGATCTAAGTGATAATTCAGGATGTCGTTTTAGAAATCCACTAACCCAATCTAAGCCAGCGAGTCCAGTTTCCTTATTAAAAGGATGGTTCAAATTATTTCTTTTAGCCAATTGGAATGCCAAAAGCCGCAGATCTGTTTTAGTCAATCCAAATAGTCGTGATTCCATAGTTTTGATATGTTCAACTAGCATACCTTCCAGCTCATCAGTGAAGACGCATTTTGCAGTAGCAGGACACTTTCGAAACACTTCGTCTTTGGATTTTCCAGCTTTGATCTTCTTTACACGATCTTCTAAGGAACTTTTGGGTACACCATATGTGTGTGACGCTAAAAGATATCCCATTCTGCCTTCCAGCACTGAATTGATGGCTAAAAGCATGTCTGACTCCAACCACTGCAGCCTATTTGACTTTCTCACATACGTTCGTGGCATATTGACGCTCGCACTCTCTAAAATGTAAAAAAATATCAATTAAACAGAGGAATAAAACAAACGCCCGCAATACCTACATATAAAATCAATCGGGGTGAAACCGGATAGTCGAATTCACCCCGTCCGCTTGTACCCCACAGGTGCCATGTTTGAAATTGTAATATTATCAGAGATTATGTTTACACTCATAGCCACAACAAATACCGTTTTAAATGGATAAATATGTATTACATCATAAAAAATACACCTGTATATGATAGCACATAGTAATACTTACTGATAACACATTAAAAAAGTCAAAATAATAGTTATCTTACCTTTTTTTACAATTTTCGTTTATAGACGCACTCGCTGAGATGTTACCGTCGCCGCCATTTGCAACTGCACTGAGTAAGCGTTCGCGCGTATTGTAGTGCTAGCTAGAGCGAGACAGCTGTACGCGGAGTAATGAATTAGCAACTATCTGGTTTCACCCCCTGTCCGGTTTCCCCCCACCTTCACCAGCCCATATGTGGCTGCAGTACTCCACACACGAACGGACTTGTGCTTTGTACAAAATTAGAAGCTGTCCTGGTGTGAAGTACCGCCGGACCTTTGCAAGAACGCCAAGTTTCCTAGCAGCCAACTTATCTATTCGAGATACAAAAACCGCTCACAATAACAGGAAACATAATAACAATGAAAATAAATCCCACATCTTTTCGAGCGTACCCGCCGCTTGGACTAGTGTTACAAATAAACAGCTCCCTTTAACTTTATCGTTCACCATAAAAACGCACTTTAAATTACAAAAACAACGTTTTGTTTGTCTGTTCATCAGTGTAATGTCACTTTTACTGGCGAAACGGGAAGGTTTTAAACTGACTTATTATCTTTGAGAGCTGTTCGTTCAGGAGAAGGAGATCAAATGTCAAATTACATTGTCGTGTAATTTTCTGGAAATGACTTGTACTTTAACGCAATTACTGCCTCGCTTGTCTAGTTGTTAAAAGCAGTAGCTGAGCATGAGGTGACGGATACGATTTCCTGGTCAGGCAAAAAATTATTGAGTTTTTCCATCTGGAGTTTCCTAGTAGCAGCCTGGAGTGTAGATTTGTTCCTGATTTACGGCAATCCAACCAGTTACTGCGATAATGCGATATTCCTTGGTAAGACTGGCGGTCAGACTTTCAGATCTCTGACACGGGACCAACGGTTTAACGTGCTTACCAAAGCACGGAGGGGTCTCGGTATATAAATATGGTCACCCATCCATAGAACAACCGCGGCAAGCGTAGCTTAACCAGATCGATCCACCTGTGCGGCTGTTGTTGGTTGGCTACGAGCCCCTCAGAAGCTTAGTCCAACCCTTCGGGATTACAGGCGTGAAGTTATACTATAACGAAATTATGGTGATGAAACAAAATGGCGGAGGAACTCGCCTCGGGTTCAATTTGTTTGTTCGTGAGTATTTATGTCTCATTCAATTATGTCTGTTATTTTAACCGCCGTCGTAGCTACAAGACTTAACTCGAACTGAATTTTCAGTAAAATAAAATGGATGGAAAATAAAATAAATTTCATTCTCATGAAAGTTTTCAGAAGAAAACAAGACTATTGGATTTTTTTTAATGGACTCTTCTGATTACCCCCTAGACGGAAACATTGTAGTGTTGCCTATGTGATGATAGTTTTTTTAGGGTTCCGTAGTTCACCTCTCGAAACCGTTGTAGTTTCATCATATCCTTCCGTCCGTCCTGGCTTGCCTTCTAAACACTTAGTGCTAGAAAGATGAAACTTGCATGGATAAGTGTATTTAAGATATCGACCTGGGTACCCAGGTTGATGTTTGAGGGATGAGATTTTTTCTCTCGCCTAGCCCATAGTGTAGGTAGAATATTGCCTATACATAAACCAAGCGCAACTATTATAAAAATAACCTATTTCAAATCCAACTTACCCTCCACCGCTTATAACGTAAGCTAAAAAGTACTAAAGAAAAATATATCTCTCAGAGATTCTGCGATAAATGCGAACCACGTCCTCTTGAGATAGGTAGCATCCCTTTTCAGTGTTGCAAAAGAAAGAAAATTTAAGTGCATGTCATCTCACATAATTGTTACTGGCAACCGTGACAATGTTCGTGGGAAACTCCGGTAATATATTTTATTGAAAGTATTTCCATGAACTATTTTCTCTACGACTGCGACTGCATGAAGTTGCAGTATGTTTGTTCCGTCGACTTGGTTTCTAATCAAAAGTCATTTATTCAAACTACGCTGAGAATCAGCACTTTTCGAACTACGAAATTACAAAAGACAGTCCCTCAAAACGCCAGCCCTTCACAACTTCCTAGTGCTTTCGCTGGAGAGGAAGGAAAGGAAAGAAAAAGTGGCGCAACAAACTCCCGAAGTAGAGTTCCTGTGAGCATTTTCTGTATAATAATTATGTCTAGCACCCTATTCTAGTCTGGGATGTGTCATTATAAGTCTGGCAATTTAGAATCGCGTTATCGACTGGTTAACTGAGCTATCCTTTGTTGTGGTGTCTAAAGGATTGGTGCCAAAAAACCCTTCAAGCCATGTACAAAACTAAGAACAACAGACTGGCAACCTCCAAATTATCTGCACAATGCAATTCATAGCAATGTTTCAAGTCTCCTAGAGCCAGTAAAACTGCTACTATCCCTGCTAAGTACAGCCACACTTCCGCTCCTAAAAACACACAAAAAGGCAAATAAACGCATAACGTTCGAACAATATGTCTGCGCCACATGACACCACGTCAACAGTAATGACCGCAAGCAATATGAAGAACACCGTGTAAGATATTATGATTAAATGTCGCGAATAATGGTTATGTTTGTGCGTTTTTTGGGAAAGAATTTGGTTAGATTCGGTTACTGTTGTTTTAGTTTTTCAAAATCAAATTCAAATCATTTATTTCAAATAAACCAATTACAGGTAGGTACTTTTGAATTGTCAAATTAAATTGTCACTGACTGACCGACCCGGTCAGTCAGTAAGATGAAGCTAGTCGCCCATTCCAAAGCGTAGGTCCCTATGGAGAAGAACGGGCAAGAAACTCCACGGACACTCTTTTAAAATCATAAATTTGTTACAAAATATTTGATTACATCTTTCATGGTGAATTTATCCAGAATATGGGGGAGGCCTTAGCCCAGAAATGGGATAATATATGCTAACGGAAAAAAATAATAGTAACAAAGTTCATAATAAACAAAGTTTCTTATGGTTAACACTGGAATTAATCGCAACATGGTAAAAAAAAGCTTTCCACACTGAAGCTTACAAAAAACGTTAATGTTTTTTGTGGAAAACAAAATAAACGAGAAAAATACATTTCCAAAAGTAACCATAACATTAATTTTGAACAGCTGTTACAGTGCCATTTGTTACACAATATTCAAGTTCCTCCTAACTTATTCTAGTAGAATTTACAAAACACACATTCATCTGTTATTCATGAGACACGATAAAGATAGACTGCGCTTTAAATCATTTTTAGTGTGCCTTATCTCATAAACGGGAACCATTTTAGAATTGCTTATCGTGCCACCATTTTCTTTGTCGCAACACCTTTGTTTTTGAAACTCTGTCGTTGAAGCAATTCCGCTAAATGTAATAGGCACAATGGGTTGTGCAATGATTTTAGTTGTTAAAAAGAAGCTACAAAAAAAATAAGTGGTTACGATTTTGTACCAATTTGTAAGAAAAGCTGTAGATTTTTTTTGAAGTGAAACTTCTTTACGCACGCTTCAGCTTTTTTTCGCTTGGGGAGTAAGAAGGGCGAACGCGTTACGAAAACGTTACGAAAAGTGTTCAGGCGAGGCGAACGGGAATTGAGTGGGGGATATAAGCAAGAGACAGCAGTACGCGCGCATTTTCTTTCTCTTTTCCTCTCATAGCCAAATACGTTCCATACTTTCGTTATACGTTCAAAGAAGTTTCACTGCAGTCGTGTGGTCATAAACACACTCGTTTTTTTTTTTAATTTTTCTCACCATAAGAACCATCCGCGTACTTCAAGGAATATTCTAAAAAAAGAATTAGCGAAATCGATTCAGCCGTTTTCGAGATTTGCGCTTAGCAAGACATTTGGCGATTCATTTTTATAGTATAGATTAGCTGTTGCCCGCGACTTCGTCTGCGATCCAGGTTAAAAAGTAGTCCTTATCCTTCTCCAGATCATGGTATATCCTTTTGCCATTAAAATCCTTTCAGTCGTTTAAACGTAAAAGCGCAATTCTGAAAAAATTCTAACCCTTTTTTTTTTTTTTTAAGAACCTTCTGACAATAATGAACAACAAAAAAAAGAATTATCGAAATCGGTTCAGCTGTTCTCGAGATTTGCGCTTAGCAACACATTCAGCGACTCATTTTTATATTATAGTCGTTGACGGCTGTTTGCATGAACAAACGGAATGAACTTCTTGGGTTTGCTCGTGCATCTTGTCATCGCTCTTTGCCATTTTTACTGTTCGTCGGGGTCACCACTTTACCAGTTGCTCGTGCCTAAATAATAACAGCCGCACAGGTCGACCGATCAGGTTAAGCTACGCTTGCAGCGGTTGGTCTGTGGATGGGTGACCATCTTTACATACCGAGACCTCCGTGCCTCGGAAAGCACGTTAAGTCGTTGGTCCCGACTGTCATTCGTAGATCTTTGACAGTCGTTACGGGTCGTCAGAAGCCCGAAAGTCTGACCACCAGTCTTACCAAGGGGTGTCGTATTTATCAGTAACTGGATTGTGGAGGTCAGATAGGCAGTCGCTCCATGTAAAATACTGGTATTCAGCTGAACCCGGTTAGACTGGAAGCCGACCCCAACATAGTTGGGAATGATTCTGATTAATAATCTTATATTTTATGCGCTAGTTGTTTGGCACATTCTGGAATGACACATATTTATGTAGAACTACAGACTAAATATATTTATACCACGAGTCGTTGATTAGGTTGCTACAAATTATTGTGCGCTTTTCCTATTTCAGAGCTAAGGAAGAAGTAAAGAAAAAGATAGAACTAGAAAGAAATCAAGAAATAGAACGAGCGGAGTCCGAAAGACAAATGGAAGAAGCTAAGAAAGAGGTAAGTCCATTTAATGCTTGATGCATCCAGCTCAATGATAGCATTGAGCAATTTCTCAATTTTAATTAACAGCAAATGAATGAAAAAGTGCTTGGTGTAGCTTTAGTACTGTGGTCGTTTAATCCTACTGGGTTTTTTTTTTGTAATGGTATCTCGTAGTTTAGCTTGAGAGGTGGTGACTACTTAACCGGACTATCCTGTGGTTGTCTTAAGAAAACTTAAAGCCTCCAGCCAGAGGCGGAACTTATAAAACTAAGGGACTATACGCTAAGGGCACCCCCTGTGGGGCACGAACCTCGCCACTGGGGGAATCAAACGACTATTGGATTCCTTCAGAATTATATTGTTAGAATGTCTTCGTGTACAGATAATGCCATCCACGAAGACGCGCCCCACTCCCCTCTTAATTGTCAGTGGTTATCGCTATTTATAATCCCACACGTGTTTTAGTTTTGACGATATTCACTAATTACACTCACTAATCAGTAATTACTGTGAATCGACAAAACTAAAATAGTAGTGGAATGTTTTACACTTCTTTAAGCATTCAAAAGAAGAGTGGGGCGGGTCGTCGTGGATGGCGCTATATGTACCTATCCGTTTATTGTTATTACTACCCTATCCTAGATTTTTGTTTAACATTTTCACGAAAAGGTGTAGTAGCACCACCACATATTCTGTCATCAATTTAATTCATTTAGATACCCAACTGAAAATTGGTCCTTTGAGACACCTAAAGGTTTTATTACGAAAATGTTTACATCACACAAAGGACCACCAAGGACGTAATAATACCACTGAAAGGATATGGGTAGAAATAACCTTATCTGGTTGCAAACCATTATGGTAACTGGTAATATGTTAAAATTAATTAATTTTGCCTCATAAATTTAGCCAATCAACTCTAGTGCCTAGTAAATATTTCTTGTTGATATTTAAATATATTTTTACGACACTATAAAACTTTACAAAACCAGTCTCTATTTTAGTCATCCTAGCCTTTTCCCAACTATATTGGGATTGGCTTCCAATCTTACCGGATTCAGATGACTACTAGTATTTTACATGGAGCGACTGCCTATCTGACCTCCACAACCCAGTTACTGGGTAATGCGATACCCCTTGGTAATACTGGTGGTCAGACTTTCGGACTTCTGACCACCCGTAACGACTGTCAAAGATCTACGAATGACAGCCGGGAGCAACGGCTTAACATGCTTTCCGAAGCACGAAGGGGTTTCGGAATGTAAATATGGTCACCCATCCAAAGACCAACCGCGGCAAGCGTAGCTTAACCTGATCGATCGACCTGTGCGGCTGTTATTACTGAGCCAGGCTCTATTTTATAAAAAAAAAAAAATAGAACCCACGCTTACATTTCAAAATTGACTTACAAAAAAAGATACAAAACATAAGAATGTATGCGATGCGAAAGTAACTTTGTCTGTATGTTATCTTTTAACGCCTAAACAATTAAACGGATTTCTAAAGAATTTGAAAAGGATATAGATGACATCCTGGAGTAAGACTTAGGCTATTTTTTATGTTGGTAGCACGTTCCCGTGTGATAAATTCCGCGAGCGAAGCTGCGGTTAGAAGCTAGTTTAACTATATTATTACAACACTATAATACTTAGCAAAACAAGCCCTATTTTATTAGAAAAAAATAACAGAACCCAGGCTCACAGTTTAAAATCAACAAAGATGCAAAACAATTATCTATGATCACCAACAGAAGAAACCATATTATAAGGGGCAATACCATAAGTAAAGCAATAAAATCCACGTTCCGATGACAAATACATATCAGTAAGAGTACATACGAAGCAGGATATAACCCTCCAAACTTATCGGTTGTTACGTTCCGTTATGATTTCCGCGTACGGGGTCCCATTTAACCTTGACCTTTGAAGGGATGGCAACTGGTACAACCAACCCGTGACTCTGGGGAACTTTTAACTGACACTCTTCATTTATTATTCAGCCGGTGTAGATTTTTGACGGTAGGTTTTGTCGCGTGATTTTGGTAATGAGGAAACCATGAGTACCACTTGGGTCGAAACTTATGCGGATGAAATCGCGTATATTATAAATGCGAATGTGTCAGTAGTACAAAACGGACAGTCCGTTTGGTACTAAATACTAAACTTCAATCTACAAAGCCTGGAGCACAGGCGTAGAGTAACCAGCCTTTCGGTGTTCTATATGATGCATTTTGGAGAGAGTGCGCAGGAATTACATAACTTAATTTCGCCATCACCGTTCCATCATTGGACGAGCCGTCGTACGTCGAGTATCGCCTCGTCTATTATACCGCGTACATCGAAGTACTGGAACCATTTACCTGCGGGGCGGTCTTCCCGTTTGATTACAATTTAAGTGTCTTCAAAGCTAGAGTGAATAGGCTAATAACAAATCAGTGCGCTGTACCAACAACGATTGCATCACTGCTAACCATCAGGCGGGATCGCGGTCAAGCAGTAGTTCATAACATTAAAAAAAACTGTATTAACTGGAAACACAGGAAAAGTTATAGGGATACTTTGAAAAAAAAAACGGCACCTTAGGAGTGAAAATGGGGTGTCGAAGTTTGATTAGGATCAAAGCAATGCATACTCTTAGCACGGTAATATTATCTATTCAGTATTTTAACTTCATATAAACGGACGACGGGCGAGCTATAGGTACCTGCGGGATCAGATCACGGCATGCGCTCGGCATGCTACAGTAATATTACCGTGACTGTAGCATGCCGAGCGCACGCCGAGATCCAAGCGCGTAGGTATAGCTCGCGCGTCGTCCGTTTATATGAAGATAGAATACTGTATAGATAATATTACCGAGCTCTTAGTAGGTTAAAAATTCATTCTACATCAAGAATAAGTTATCAAGATATTATAATCTAAGATAATAAAGGCGGAAATCTTTAAACATATCATAATCAATAATGTATCGTTTGACTTTTGCTTCACATTTCCGATCTTGCGTCATTTAGATTGCCACGTGATTAGCGACAGTGATATTACCTACGAGTATATACGATGACGAAATAGCCATTATAAATGTGTAATATCTTTACAGTACCTACCTACAGTTTCCAATTCTTAGAAAATTTAAAGTAAAATTAGATCGACCTACATTTTTTCAAGGACTTGGGTAATTAAGTTTGCCCATTTTCCCTCAATAGATTCCACAGGTAGCGTGGGTTGTTAATCAAAAGGCAGACTTTTTACGTACAAATGGAAATGAAATAAAATAGCTAAACGGACAATTTTATTTGTAGAATTCGGATTAATAATTGTACGATCACACCACAAATTAATAAGTTCACTATGACTGACCACAGCCACATGTCAGTGAAAGTGATCGAACGAGGAGCTATTTCCAACCAGGCTTGTATTATATGGCCTTTTATTCAAAATGCGTTTATAACATAAATATTGCCGTATTGCGTACTGGACTGACGCCAAAAGCTATATAACCATGGACGCTAAAATTTGCAACCGACTTTGTTCTTCTAAATATTGCATACGATTTATGGAATAGAGGAACGGATATCGTAAGGAAATGGAGATGTGTATTGCCTTAATTTTGTATCAAAATCGACTGACGGCACTGTCTTGCCCGATTTCAAGAACAAATTACAGATTACAGACAAATTACAAACACAAATTACAGATTTACAGTATTTTTTTACTCCTAAATTCAGCTATCACGTGCGTACAGTAAGTAGTTCCCGAAAAATAAGGTTTTTATCTAAAGTAGTAGTAGTAGTTTAGTAATCTGTGTATAAAGGTTTTCCCGAATTCGCGCTTAGACATGGTCTTTTAATAATTAAAAGACTACAACAATTACACCAAACCTTTACAGCGTTAGTGTATTTATATTATAAAGCCCCAATTTACAGTAACCACAACATTCATTGCACCACAAAACAAATCTATAATGTTCATCGTCAAGAACAGGATATAAATACAATAATAACACAGAGATCGGTAACCCAGCAAAGTCTATTTGAACTACAGAAAATTATTTCGTAGTTTGTTTGATTTTTTTACTTTTATAAGTAACTAGGCACTGTGGTTGACTTGCTTTGTGTATCTTTAGCACGGAGATAGTAGATTTTTGGAGGTATGAGGAACAGGGTGTAAAGTTCACTCATCCTCCATAGAAAAAGGGAGGATCCTCCGACCAGACGGGTGTTTGTCTGGCGGGCACTTGCCCAACGGTTGATATTGGGAAGTTGTATGTGTGCTAGTTGCGCGGTAAGCTCTGCTTGCGAGATGCAGGATTTGCGTGACGTCAGGATGACGCGTTGTTCGCATGTGGCGTTGTAGATACCGCTACAGATTAATTAGTATTATTCTAGAGTGAAA
>VKGM01003685.1:20586-30997 GCA_007844875.1 Busseola fusca | reverse complement strand
GTACTACGAGGTTTTACATGTTGAAGCTGTTTTAAAACCAATACGGAAATAGACAAAATGTATGAACAGGGATTTTTATTATCGGATATGATTTAATTACAATTTGTTTAATTACCAGCTTGAAACGACGATTAACAACAAAGTCTATCATATGAACTACACATGCCCCGTGGATACATCTAGTGTCAACCATTCACTACAATTAAATGACAAAGAAATTTATCGTATTTCTATTAACGCCGAATGTTACAAGGATGTCAAGCAAATAGGTTTACACAAGTTGTATCCAAGACATACTCATCTAATTATGAAATCATATAAACAATATATGGCAAGAAAATATAGAGACCTTGATACAAGATCACAACATTTATTTTACACAATCTTAAGACAAATACATAATTATATTTACAGTTTAAATCTAAACTAACACATCAAACGTATTCCTCTGATGGTTTCGGGGTGCCATTCTGCAGTCTTAACGACGAAGATATTCTCCCATTTACAGAATCAGGTAATTCAGCTATATCCTTGAATACATCGATCATGCTTTCAAAATTCGGTCCCCAGTTGAACAGGTCGAGAGCAGCCGGTCCCCAGCCTAGTGCTGCTGATGCGGGAGAACCATTCGCTTGCCGGTAAAGCGCTGAACTTACATGAGGGGCTAAATCATCATCAGATGCGACTAGAGTGCTCAGCGAGCCACGGAACGAGGAATCAAAGCTTTCGTAAGGTGGTGGCAAAATCGGTTTTTTAGGATTACTTCCACTGTTAACATTCTGTCTTCTAACATCTTCTAACTTATCTGCGTTTATACTATTGTTGTCATATTCTATTTCAGAACAAGTAAAGCTATCATTTCCACTTTCATCGTCTGACCCGGTAGAACTTCTGTTATCGTCTGGAGGTGAGTGATGTCTATGTGACATATGGTGACCGACCCCTCCTCCTCGAGGTGCTTCGCTGGAACTTGATACTGCATCTAATGTGGACACTAAACTGGATGTCCGCTGTCTTGCATTCATTCTCTCTATTTCCTCTGATGTCAGTCCTACTGCACCTGAACCAACAGACACCACTTGTGGAACTTGTGGCGGAGCACTGGGTGTTTTCCTCCCTGCTGAAGAACTTTGCCCACTCAATTGTGACATAACGGGGCTATTCAGACTTCGTTCACTGTTACTATGCAAAGCATCTTTACCAACACCGCCCGAACTAGATGTGGTGGCTAACAAAGCACTCTGCAAGGGTTTGCCAGAAATATCATGCAAAGTTAATATTCTAGGTTGCTGACTGAGTTCACTGCTCGGAGATAAACGTGCTAATGGTGTTGTTTGATGTTGTCTCAGTTGTGGCGGGGGTTGCGCTGCCTGTGGCACTCGGGAGGGGTATCCACTTGGATGATGTGGTGAGTGACGATGTTGAGGAGTCTGATGTTTATGGTGGTAGCCTGCGATAGGTGGTGGAGTAGCTTTGTATTTACGAACACCTGCCGCTTCTCTAAATCCTTTATAATGATAAACTATGTCAATGTCAGAAGGTGCGATTGAGCTGGCGTTTTCAAGATCATAGTGTTCTGGCACTTCTGAATTTAAGTCCATTCCGCTAGGATGATCATGAGTGTGGTGAGATGTATTTGTAGATGGTGGTGGTAGTGGGTGGTGATCTTCCCGAAGGGCTGGACTTTTTCCAACAACTTCGCGCTCTATTATATCTGGTCGTTGTGGTCTTGGTGGATCAATGTTCATTATTTCTCTATCTTTGTACTTCTTTGATAACAGTTCGGGGCCAACAATGTGGCCGACATTACGTGTTATATCGGCATTTTCTGACATGTAACTGTTGAGGCTTGTATCATTATTGTGAAGATTTCTATTCATTATGCTTTCATTTGTACCTGCTATTAGATTCGGTGCGTTTAACATAGCTGGGCCTCCATTTTGTTTAGAGTGAACAATATTGCCTTTACTAGCAGATCCGTTGCCTTTTTCTTTTTTCTGCTTACGAAGTCGATAAAATATTATTGAGACTGAAATGGCGACTAACAGAATAACAAAAAACACTATTACTAATGTTATGCCAATACGCAATGGATGATTTTGTGCTGAACCAACACCAAAGGCACTGTGACAGCCGTTTAGTATTTTTCCTCTGTGAATTGTTTCTTTGAATATGCTACCGTTTCCACTGAATGGTTGAAGTTCGTTATTGATCGAAAAATTAGCCAGGCATCCTTCAAACTTGTTTTGGCTTGATGTTGTTATCCATTCAGTTTTAACTCCTCCTATTGATATGACCGTTAGATAGGGATCCAAAAAGTCGTGAACACCAGCTGAATCCAGTTCTTCGCCAACATTTTTGCTATCGACAAGCAGGCGTATACTTCTGCCGACTGACACTAAAGTAATGTTGTGCCAGTTACCATCGGAAACATCACTCTGTTCTGATTGGCTCATATTAACAACGGTATTCTGTTTGGAGGTGTAGCAAACTTTTCCTTCTAGTAGTTCAATCACAGTGTAGTATTTGTCAGTTGCTGAATAAAATAAGACACCGTCTTTTCTGTGAGTTCTAAAGAAGAATGATAAACTTTTCGCTGGACTGTTAACTTTAGCAATAACTTTGCCAGAAGATTTGCTGTTCTTCTTCAACCAACCAGTAATGCCTCCGTAAAATGTTTCCAACAATTGCATTCGTCTATGCTTTTCAGATATTGTGTAAATAATAAATCCATTTTCAGCAACCGAAATAGATTGCAATGAAATACTACAGTCAGGAGAAATTAAGTCACCTTTGCACTTGCATAAATTAGCTTTCCATCTGTCCAAACACTTTCCTGTGCCACAAATATCTTTCTTGAAACAGGCGCCTCCTTCTGAGCGTTCACACTTTGGTTCCACGCTTCGTGCCTTTATAGGGTTAGTAAGGTTGAGCATTCGTCCGTTGATGGTAATACTATGCATGCATCCAACGAAGTCATCAGAATGAATTTGTCCGGGACGTTCCAGGACTGGGTCTGCTTTGTCGAGACCACCGATTAGCAGTGGTTCGTTGTTAAAATTCAAGGTTCTGAAAAGAGATAAAAAAAATATCATAAAGATGTTCATGATGATGAAGATGATCATAAAGCCTACACACGAGTCGGGTTTATCATCAACAGTCTATATCAGCCCACTGCTGAATATGATCTCTTATTTTCATAATAATGAAGTTCACCTTCGATCACTCTTTTATGTCTATCCAACGAGACTCGGGGGATTGTCTCCCGGTTTAGCTTTAGGGACACATACGGGGTGCAAATTGTTTCTAATCTGATCAAGAATTTTGACTGGGAAACGAATAGCGGGTCTGAGAATCGAACCAGGACATCACATTCGTCAATAATACTTGTGATTGTGACCTTACATGAAAAACTATTCGTGGTGTATCATTATAATGAGTACATACCCTGCTTGTCCAGTATCGTCGTCGTAACATGAATCATCGCCAGGATCACATTCCGTGCAGACGTCTCCATGATCAGTACATGTCGCCACACTCAATGAAATCACTCGTCCATTTCTAGTGGCTGTTAGTTTGTACCAGCTTCCGTCAGCCAGGTTCTTCTCAGAATTCATTATGGCAACTGTAGTAATGGATGTTCGAGCACCGCCAAACGAAAAGACTGGCTTTCCTCCCAATAGCTCAATTGCTATAAAATCTGATCTTCCACCTGTCTGGCCACCATAGTTATACAGCAACAAAGCGTCCGGTTTTGTTGTGGCGAATATTATTGTTATATCGTTGGTTGATGCATCGAGACTTGGGAATTGCATGTAAGACAGTTCGCCAAATCCAAAAGTAGTACTTTCACAGTGTGTTCCGTAGCGACCATTTGTGCAGCTGCATTTGTAACCTGGTTTTAGACTTATGCATATCCCTCCGTGCAAGCATGGATTAGGTCGGCATGAGTCGACTAAAGCTTCACAGTGATTGCCACGATATCCAGGGCGACACAAGCAGAAGAAAGAATTTCTATCAGCGCTTTCTTTACAGGAACCTCCATTCTTGCACGGATTACTACTGCATACGTCATCTCTTTCCTTCTCACAAATTTTACCATCTCTGCGAGCTGGGCATGTGCATGTAAAATCATGACCTTGTTTACGACATATACCTCCAAAGCGGCAAGGATTTGGTGAGCAGGGATCTTGGCGCTTTTCACAATTGCCTCCGATAAATCCATCCGTGCAGTGGCAAGTATATTCGTGCCTGACCAATGGCGAAGACAAGATGAGGGAAGGGCTTTCTATTATTTTAGTTTCATCCAATACTCGAATTGAATCTGTACAAAGGCCATCATTTTTGCATTGCTGAAAAGCACATGGAAAATAAGCTACTATTATTTGGCTCTTCAGTAACTTTGTCATTTGAAACTCTTTAGCTTTCAAATATTTTTCAGTCATATCTCTTTTCCAAATAGAATGATTACTTTTTGTTGCTATTGTCAAATCTAAATGACCGTCAACTTCATTGATGCTGTACAAATAAATGCTTTCACTGTTTTTAAGACTTTCTTTTAGTATTTCTAATAAGCTCCGGTAGTAATGAGTTAAAAAATCTGATGCAGTCATATTCAAAATTCTCAAGGTGATAGATTGCTCAACGGTATTATTGTCAAAAGAAAAATATTCTACACTTATTGAGGATAAAACGTCTCTGTGAACTCCGTCATTTCCTGAAACCGAAAACGAATATCCTTGTCCAGGTTTAACAGCGTTAGTGTGCAAGTTGCATCCAGATCGAATATTGAGAAGTGACATTGTATTTTCAGATGTCGACTCTTTGATAATCTTGCATCTGTAATCTCCTACTATATCTGGATCGTTTGGTTTCACATCAGCGATTTTACCACGTGGAACTTTATTATTGAAGGCATAAACAATAACGTGGGCTGATCTTGGTGTTGGTGGATTGTCGTTTCTGTCCAATACTTTTATAAATATCGTATAATTAGATTTCATAACAGGGTTGCCACTGTCTTCGATTTGTATCATTACTTCGAGAGTGGGTGTTACTTCTCTGTCGATTTTCTTTGTTGTCAAAAGAACGCCTGTATGTTTCTGAACCTTTACGTAGCTTTGATGCTTTCCTCCAACAATGGCATACGAGAAAGGTGCTCCATTCGGCGGTAAATCTGGGTCTTTAGCAGAAAGAGTTGCAATGCTGGTGTTGGGTGGTTCATTTTCGTAAACAGATCCTTCAAACCCAGCAGCATCGAATATAGGTCCATTGTCATTGATGTCCGACAAAGTTATTTTAACTGTAGCTGTGCCAGTTTGCGGTGGAACACCTGTATCAATAGCACCGACAATTAATGAATACATTGGCAAGGTTTCTCGGTCCAGTTGGCGAACAACTTCAATTTCTCCGGTTTGAGGATCTATTTTGAAGTCCTGGTTTGTATTCCCACCCAGTATAGAGAAACTAAACTGATTATTCTGTGGTCGTACATCTTTATCCACTGCTTTCACTTGAATCACTTCCTGGCCAATACTAGCACCTTCCGACACAGTAGCCTCATAATAATGGCGCAAAAATTCGGGTGGATCATTCCCATCTTGAATGGAAATAATAACTTGTGCCTCATCGGTATCATTTCCACGTATACCACCTGAATTTTTCGCTAAGACTGTTAACACTACTCTGTTCTGAGTTTCTCTGTCTAAATAGCGAGCCACTCGAATTACACCAGTTTGTGAATTGATACTAAAGCCTTTATCATTACTTGAGCCCACAAATAAGTAGTATATGATCCCGTCATCTCCGCTATCTTGGTCAGTAGCTTGAATAACACCAACATTTGCTCCAACTTCGGCAGATTCAGATACATCAAAATGAAATACGGGCTGCTTGAATTTAGGGTAATATTCATTCACACCCGTTATGTGAACAATAACTTTAGTCGTATTACGCATGATTGAATCAGGGTTTTCAGCTCTTATCTCCAAAGTGTAAACTCTCATTTCTTCATAATCAAATACTTCCTTGGAGAATATTTCTCCAGTGTTGACGTCTATGTGGAACAATGAAGCCATATCATTATTTATGAAGTATTTAATTATGGCGTTTTTCGGTGAATCTATATCAACTGCTGTAACTTTGTAAATAAAACTATTTACTGGAGAGTTTTCTGGTAAATAGGCAATATATTTTGTCTGGTTAAATTGCGGAGCGTTGTCGTTAATGTCGGTTAAAATTATCGTCAGCGTGGCAATCGTTTCTTTCGACTTGAAGCCAAGATCTTTTGCAGTAATATTCAGTCTGTATTCTTGGATTGTATCGAAATCCAGTGGACGCAAAATACTTATAGCTCCTGATATCGGATGAATTTGGAACTCTTCACCTGCGTTCCCAGATGAAATAGAGTATCGCACGATTCCATTAGGCCCTTCATCTTCATCACTTGCTTTTACTGTTAAGATTGGCGCTCCTACTGGTTCGTTTTCAGGTACAATTACTTGGTAGCTCAAAGCTGTGAATTTGGGGCTATAAATATTTTCACCAGTCACAACAAATATTACTGTCGTATCATCTGACTGTGGAGGAACTCCGCGATCAACTGCTTTTATTTTGAGTTCATAGTATTGGCCTAAGTAGTAAAACTGTTTACTTACAATTATCCAGCCACTCTTTTTGTCAATACTTAGATATGCAGTGCCATTTCCACCTGATACATAATATTCCACTTCTGAATTTATTCCGAAATCTAGATTATCTTCGGCTGTCAGTTTTATAATTCTTTCTCCTGAAGTCGCGTCCTTTGGTACAGGTACAAACTTTTCATGATCTTTGAATTTCGGTGCATTATTGTTAGCGTCGACCACATTGATTGTAACTAAACATTCAGAAGACATAGGGGGTTTTCCATTATCCGTAGCAACAACAACAACAGAATACGTATTTTCAGGTGATGAATTGATTGATGTTCTTTTGTAATTCATCTTGAATTTACTTAGGATTTCTCCTGTTGCGGGATCTATTGAGAACAAATCAGATGGTTGTTGTAATGAATACGATATTAATGAGTTAGGACCTTGTTTGTCCCTATCAGTAGCAATAACCTGACCAACGAAACTGTTTTTCTGTTGCAGTTCTGGGAAATTGAAACTGTAGTATGAATATTCAAATTCTGGTGCATTGTCATTTTGATCTTGTATTGTGATAGTCAATGGCGTTTCAGAACGCCAAGCTCCATCAGTAGCTGCTACTTTAAGAATATACTCATCTTGTAATTCTCTATCAAGTGGTCTGGCAACTGTAACGTTTCCACTTATTGGATCTATTATAAACTTTTGTCCTGGATTTTCAACAAAATTGTAGGTAGCATTTGCGTTTGGACCAGAGTCTAAATCAGAACTAGTGACTCTTATCACAAATGACCCGATTTCAGCATTTTCCGTTACATTTACACTAAAAAGCCGGGTAAATCGTGGTGGGTTATCATTTTTATCTAAAACAGTCACAATAACTGTTGAAGTTCCTATGAGCTGAGGAACTCCATGGTCCACCGCTTCGACAATTAATTCATAAAATGGAATGGATTCTCTATCCAAAGCTATGTTTGTATAAATTTCTCCAATTTCTGTATCGATTCTAAATGTTTCATCATAGTCGTTGACCAATTTAAAAGATATTCTGCCATTTTCATTTGAATCTTCATCATGTGCGTCAATTTTAATAACTAACTGAGGTGGATATTCTTCTTCTAATACAGTCGCATTGTATAGAGCGCTTTCAATTATAGGAGGATTATCATTTGCATCCGTTACTTTAATCTCAATTTCAATAAATGATTTTAGTGGAGGATTGTCAGAATCCCTCACTTCAAACCAAACTTCATATAGAGGCATCGTCTCATAATCAAGCCCTTTTCCTGTAATGAATACTTCACCGCTCATAGGTTCTACTCTCAAAGCATCACCAACGTTTCCTCCTGCAATGCCGTATTGTAAGAGACCAGTTGGGCCCTTTTTTGGGGATGTAGCTGACAATCTCGTCACCAAAACACCTTCTGGTGTATCTTCCGAAAAAGTAAAAGTCAACTTATTCGTAACTGTAAATTTTGGAAAATTCTTTACTGACTTTGGAATTAGAATCAACTCTGCTGTGCTCTGCTTTGGGATTTCACCACAGTCTGTTGCTATTATAAGTAAGTTGAAAGTGGATCCATTTTTATCCTTGTACTTCATTAGATTTTCGTTGGCTTTTATAACTCCTGTTTCTTTATTTATAACAAATAAGTTTTCATGTTCGCCTTTTAGATCATACACTATCTTTTTATTAAGTCCAATATCATTATCGCTGGCTTTTACTCCAAAAACAAAATCTCCTTTAACGGTCCGATCAGATATTTGAGCTTCATAGACTGGATGAGCAAATGTCGGTGTATTATCATTTTCATCTTCAACTATTATTGTAAGGTTGGCAGTAGCGGTTCGTGGGTCAGTAGTTGATGAATCTTGTGCCATAATAATCAGATAGTAAACATCCCAATCTTCTCTATCTAATGTAGCATTGGTTGAAATAACGCCTGTAGCAGAATCTATCTGAAATCTTTCCGATTTGTCACCAAGAAGACTGTATCGTATCTTCGCATTGTTGCCAACATCCTTATCTGTTGCTTTTGGACTAAGGATCACAGTTCCAGAAGGTAAATTTTCACTAACGCTAGTTCTATAACTTTGCCTTTCAAAGTCTGGACTGTTATCATTTACATCTTGTACTACAATTTTCACAGTTCCTGATCCAGTAAGTGGAGGTGACCCTGTAAATTAAAAAAACTCAATCAAAAACAAAATTATTACTCGTGCAAGTGATTATTACATTTAAAATTTTATTCTAACACTGGTAGCCGAATAATTACATTTTAATGATTTTATCTAAATAAGTTAATCTTGCGCATGACTTTTAGAAACCTAGAAGTATCTTGATTAGTTTAAATAAATTTAATTTAATTTATTCCATCCAAACGTTGTCTGTAAAAGATCGCTCTTAGCGATAAGACCGCCCATTGTGTCACCCTTTGTAAAATCTTCATATTTATGAACATAAATAGAAATAGAACAGATACAGAACTGTAATTTATATGGTGTACATAATAAAGAGTATTCTATTCTATTCTTTATCCAAAGCACTGCGAATTGTTAACTAATTAAATTTTATAGCAGCGTAACTTACCTGTATCCATTGCCACAAGTGCTAGAGTATATTCATCCTGTGCTTCACGATCTAATGTTCTTAACAAGGAAATTTGCCCAGACGAAGCATTTATTTTGAAAAGATCTGCATCGCCTTCCTTTATGAAATAGCGGACTTGATTATTAAATGGAGGTGAATCAGCGTCATAAGCATGAATTGTTATTATGTACCCGCCGTTGGGAGGAATTACATTTTCCATTACGTACGCTAAGTACGGTGAATCAAGAAACGTGGGTGGGTTATCGTTTATGTCTTGAATTGAAATAGATAATTCAGCCGTATCGAATCTGACATCGTCTTTAGCACAATCCTCGGCTCTTATTGTTAGTACGTAACGGGATTTTCTTTCAAAATTGAGATTTTTAGCAACTCTGACAATACCGGTGTCTTCACTGATACTGAAATCTCTATTTTCGTCACCTGAAGCAATTGCATATCTCACTCTTCCATTTGCATCTTCGTCTATATCGGTAGCAGAAACCTGTAAAATAAATTGGTTTAGTTTCAACAAGTGCTATTTGAGTAGCTAATAGTTAATTTGAAGCTATTCATTATCATACTTACTTGTAAGACGCTAGCTCCAATGCTTGCATTTTCTGGGACTGAAGCACTATATTGCTTTGGATCAAATACTGGGCTGTTATCATTCTCATCTAGAATATTTATTTTAATTTTTGACTTGGTCACGTTGGGCGGATCACCTCTGTCCTTTGCTGTGACGGTAATCGTATAACTTGCCTTTAGTTCTCTGTCAAGTTTTCCTGTTGCTCGTAATATGCCGTCTACGTTTCCCAGAGAAAAGTAACCATTAATTTCTGGATCTGGAGTCATAAAATATTCGACATATCCGTTTCTTCCTTCATCTTTGTCGACAGCTTTTATTGTCATTACTACTGTATTCAGTGGAATATTCTCAGAAACTGATGTTATATTCGGTGTAACAAACTCAGGTGCCATGTCGTTGACATCCTTTAGTTGCACCGTAACCTGTAATAATAAAACAGTGACTGTCATAAAAGTGTGTGAAAACGAAACATACAAACATAATAAACATCAGATAAATGAAACTAAAATCTTCTCAGTTGAGAAGCTTTTTCGAATCAATGGCATATAAAAGTGGCCGGATGTAGCGTCAATTGAATTTTATTATGTATTTTGAAAACAAAATCTT
>VKGM01003685.1:9237-20486 GCA_007844875.1 Busseola fusca | reverse complement strand
ACCATCACGTGACCCTGACGCGAGTCGCGTCATATTTTTAAAGTGAAAACTTCTTTAGCGGCGTTGAGCACTTTTTTGTGTACGATAGCGCAATAAATATTGTATTCTACCACATAAATGATAGTACTTTTGTACTTATAATTAAACATAACTTTAATATTCAAGTTTTCACTTCTGGCGGCACTCCCGGAGAGCCAGTTTTTTTTATTATTGGTCTTCTCAGCCAAAGCAATCTCTTCACCACTCTCAGTTAACTGGTAGAGAATGCCTAAGGCATTATATCCGCCTTTGTACCCTTTTTGTGTGCGAAAAGTTAAAATAAATAAAGTAAAATTAATTTGGCACAGTACCGTATGCAAACACAAGTGATTATGTGTGCCTCACGACGACTGAAATCTCCTAACAAAACCTCGCGACCCAAAATATAATAAAAAGGTTGAAGACAGGTAGGTATGTATATCTACATTGATAACATGGAGAATTATTTTAAGACCAAAGTATATAAAAATATAATATACCCTAACCCAGACGAATGCAATTCATTGTGTTCTTACCTGTACAGTCGAAGACAGTTGAGGCTCAGGAGGCTTTGCCATATCTTTAGCGGTAACAACGAGGTTGTAGATCGGAAGAGTTTCTCTATCCAATAGCCTTGCTGTGTATATCGTGCCGTTCTCAGCTATACTGAAGTCCTGGCCCTCGTCACCTGAGCTGATGGTGTATGTCACTTTGCCATTTAGACCTGTAAGATTTTAAAAAATAATTTACTATAAGGCACGTGCTTCGGATGATAATTGACTGATTAAGTGACCGACCGACCGACTCTTTGAAAATTCAAAGTGCAGTGTAAAAAGCTTGATTAAAATAAATGGTTTGAGTTTTGCTTGAGTTTGATAAAAAAAATGTTCATGCTTTACCTGTCTTAGTCCTTTGATTGCATTATAGTATAAATTGAATGAATTAATAATTGACATACTTTTAGGCGGATACTCAATTTAATTGGCACATTATTATTTTTTCTTTCTATTTTTATTTACCTGAATCTAAATCAGTAGCGCTTATAGTGACCACAGAAGAGCCAATAGGGACGTCTTCTAGGATTTCGTTGGAAAAGCTCATGGGATCAAATATCGGTGCATTGTCGTTGAGATCAATCACGTTGACGTAGACCGTAACCGTGCCAGACAGAGAGGGGTGGCCATTGTCCTGCGCTTGTGCAACCAATATGTAGTGCTGAGTCTGAAACAACATAATGTTAAATAAAGACAAAGAAATATTCTTGCAGTCAAGTTGTTAGATACTCTAGATATCTATTAATGAGAATCAGCCATAATCGTGACGTTATACTATAAAGACTGCGATGTACAAGATTGTACGAAATAACGTCGTAAATAACCATCAAGAAGATCTGGACTCTAAAACAAAGCACATACATGAGGTACGACGGTAACATTTTACGAATGACGACGGCATTTAGATTTTCCATATAATAGGACACCGAAGCTTCCCAGCTATGACAAGCTCCCTCATTCGCGGATCGTGGAGCGAGATGGCGATTTAAAAAACAAGTAGTGGTCGCGGAATCCGGCTCGGGGATGTTTTGCGGACGGCCGCTTTGTCAGACATTGTTCGAGCCTTAATTTCGATGGCGGATCGAGCGGGCAAATGCCGAATATGATGCGCGACGCGAAAAAACTGTACCGGGATGAAATTAGCAGCTCTCTAGCGGGGTACGCGGAATTGGCGGGCGGTCGAGAGAACGAATGTACCCAGCGAATTGTTTTTACTAATTAGTGGGGCCGGCCGACTTGATGAGTCCAGTTCGCGCAGATTACTTGCGAACACCGTCCTTATGTACCGCGCCGGAGACATGTCTGCGAACACATACACACGACGCACGTAACGAGAAGATAATTTTTAAAAACAATGGAATGAGTTTCTTTTAGCTCTAGACTGAAAAAGTGTCTGCTACATTGTTGATGTTACGGGTCTCCGCGGTAGCTAAGTAGGCTACCTAGTGACTGACATCGCGAACCTGCTGACGAATTACTTTTTTATATTCTTTACCTATTGTTTTGGGCTGGCTTTGTTATATAGGTAATATGTTTTAAGAATAAGATTTTGTTCAAGATTATTGTGAAAAACGAATTTTCTCGAAACTTTGTCCAGATACCAAGTGTACCGTTCGAAGTAAACGGTACAAAAAAGTTTGTCCAAGTGTACCGTTCGAAGTAAACGGTACAAAAAAGTTTGTCCAAGAGCGGGACCAAGATCAGATGCATAATGTCTAGCTAACTCTTAATACCTTTCCTAAGATTGATGAACAAGTTTTTAAGTCGCACCCGTGCCTACAGCGATTGCTTTCATCGATCTACGTAGTAATATTTGTTTGAAATGCCTTAGAAATATGGCACATAAATATAAAATCCCCTCCTACCTAACACCGAAAAATTACAAAACGACCTATGATTTATGTCCATAGAAAATTTAACGACTTGTTTGTCATTTTAGTACAGCATTGATGAGTACAATAAGGCTGTTGCGACGAGTTACCGCAAAAACATGTTAAATAGGCTTTATGCTGGGCTCGTGAAAATAAAAAAGCTTAGTGCATATAGCATACTCGTAAGTTTAAGGCGTACTTCGCTTTGTTCAATCACGGAGTTTTTTATGATTGTTCAGTTAACATGCAAATGTTAAAGAATGCGATGGCTGCCGTCTCCAGAGCTTAACTTCTACTTTAGAAACGGCTCTCTGAGGTTTTTTTCAATGGTAAAGTGGACATCTTATAAATGGAATTTTATTTGATGATGTTTACGTTATTTATATTTAGTGGTATGTTATTAGAAGGCTGTTAAACAATGATGTACAAGTAATAAGTTAATATTTGAGTATAGTAGACATATGAGTCCATTCAATCGAAATGATCGATTCGACCAAAATATACCAACAGCAAAATGTAGAGCCGTTATTTAGCTAGCAAAAGTTTCGTTAAATTTGCACTTCTGTAGACACCTTTGTGTCAGGCTTGAATTGGTAGAATATTATTTAGTTTTTGTTAAAAGACTCGAAAAGTAAGAGAAACAAAAAGTTCTGTCACTTGAGGGACCGAGATTCTGCTTTGACGGTGACAAATAAGGTACTGCCAAAGCACTATTTAGTTTCAAGTTGTGAATTTGCAGGGATATTCATATCTTAATATGCCTTTTATTCCTGCAGATTCAAAACATGTCTTAACTTAAATATCAGGCAAAGTATGTAAGTAATTTAAAAATGCCCAAATTACACCGATATTGATACGTACAATGATTCTGTGGTAAGTACAAACTTTAAAAGTAAGCCAACATTATTATCGGGCACGTCAGAGTGGACTGACTTCATATTAATAAATAACTACCTACCTAGCCCGAAGGCAATATTGTCCTTCGTTCTTAAATTGCGTATATTATCTACAAGCTGCAATATTTTTCATGGTCCATAATAAACTTTACTCAGACCTGTCTTATTTTTGCGAAAAGACATTAATGTCCGGTGTATATCATGTCCATACACTACTGGTATAAAGATTATCATGCGGATAAACTGATAAATATGGAATAGCTTATCATAAATTAAAAAATAACAAAAAATAATTAGGAATTTATTTGTAATTTGCCGGTTTTATGTGTATTGATTTCAAAATTTAAACCTTCAAATATGAAAAACTCACTAAATATATTCTGAAAACATGATAGTAGAAACTGTATTAAGTTATTAATGTATCTGTACTTGTTAATATAAAAGCACATCCGCGCAGATATGGATGGGGTGGTTTACCTAACGTTTACCTAGTATTTTGTCAACTGCGCCTAGGTATTTCTAAAAGTCATAGCGCACAGCGGAAAAAAAAATTCGGCCTTCTTGAATATCCCACTTGCATAGATTAGTTTAATCATTTTAACTACCAAAACTATCATTACGTTGACTATTTCGAATGCCAACTGTAGATTTAAGGCGAAAATTTGCATTCTGCAATTATTCAAGTAAATAAGCAGACTGTAAACTGTTGCGTAATTTAACGATCTACCCAAACGTTTAATCGCATTTTTATGTCAGATGCAAACTTTGGGTTTACGTATAGGTAATAATAACAATAACTAAACTAATAATAATCTTATTTAGAGGTAGTTAACAAAGTGACGTCGCGTAGAGGCCGAGCGGTCAGTGCCCTCATCAAGATCTATGTTACGATAATTCTTTCAACCGAAATGTATGGCCCCGAGCAGAAAGGGGCTGGCACATATGAATCGGTACAAAACACTATAAATAGTTCATCCACTTAAAAAATTGCAAGGTACATGAAATTATTATGAAATGATGGGGGCGTGGCAGTGAGCGATACACGTCGGAGATATTTTATTGAAAGGATCTATGTGCTATCAACAACCTGTATCATGTACGAAATGTATTGACAAAAAAAAGTAAAGTTATTTTTTCATAATTTCTAAAAAACTAACTGAAACGTGATTGTCACAAGATGGTATCTCGAGACTTCTCCCATTCCTATCACTTCATGCTTTTGCTCGCTATCTATAGTTAGGATACAAAATCGTTATCTCTGGCTCTGATTAAGTAGGGTTATTAAGGACTACACAGATAAACATGTTCTAACAGATATGTTCTTGAAAATAATAATCAACACGAATACAGGCTCTATTGATCCCATCATCAAAGTAATAGTTCCATCTCAAAGCAAACAACTCCACTAAAGCCTCATCAACGAGGCGCCAATTTTCAATATTGTTGTATGGAATATGCAGATGAAAGTATTAATATTTTATTATGCTAGAGCTACGGTGCAACTCATTTGCACCCATACAAAGGATCCAACAATGTTAGCGGCAGACAACGTTTACTGTCATTAAAGTCGTCTGTGTGTTTAATTTAAAGTCGGTGCTAGCGGTGTAGTCGTAAATAATCCTAAAGTAGACGAACCAAGATTGCGATCTTTATTATTCGCCATAATTTGATAAAAAATAACGCGGCCATGAAACGCAAAATACTGATATTTATCTAAGCAATACAAATTTTAATTGCGATTTTGTGCTCGCCGGGGGCTCTGAAAAGTAGATGCGCGAAAATCTTTCGTGGATACTATAAAATAATGATGGTTTAATGATTCATAAATTTAAAAATAAGAAACTATGTATTCACACGGTTTTTTTTTTTGGGGGGTTGGGAAATCATCAAATGACCTCTCCCGCTCTGGGTGGAGCGGAAGGGCGTGTCAGACTTTTACTGACTAAAACCCACCCCTGTTCCTTCACCTGCCTATGCGCCCCAGGGACCCCGGTTACTCATGTATTCACACGGTTACATAGGACAAATCGTTTCGTAATTTACAAATAATATCGAACATTTTCATTGGTATAGAGGCTTTACTAACTTTATCTAAGTTGTAAACTTTGACTTAGTTGCAGGTTTCAAATTACACGTTTTGTTGACGCCATATTTTTAAGTTATACATTTTCTATCACAGGGATTGTGTTTACACAATACATTCTTATGTATTTTATAAGTATATAATTTATATTAACTCAATAGTTTGAAAGATCAAGAGGTTAATCTATAAAAACAATTGTGTTACTAATTAAAAATGAATTGTCGCTACTTTTTATTACAAGCAAGCATCGTTCTGTATGTAAAAACTTAACCGAATGCATAGTAAATTGATTATACGTACCTTCAAGAGAGTAGATCGCATGTCGTCGTTACAGAACATAAGTATACAATTTACCGACACAATTAATTAAGTTTTAATTAATTCCGTATTTACATAAGCAAATGTTTCAAAATAAAAATCTTGAAATGCAATAAAATCTACCTGATACAATTGTTATTTATTACCAACTAGCAATCAACGATCGGATTGGAATCAATCAGACTATTTTAGTACATGGAAGGGCAGTTACATCCATGTAACTGGACGGACGGGTACCGATCAGATGAATATGAACTTTAATTCTATTCAATACAGCTCAACTTTCGAAAGTGGTCCCAGTAATCAGTATTCGCGAAAATAGCAAATGTACAATTAAAAATATGTCTTTGTAGTTCGAACCCGATATGCCAAGGTCTAGGAGCGCATTCAATCAGCTTTTGTTTTTTGATCGTTCGCAAACGTTTTCCACGGTAATCACTTAATCTATTTTAAGTGTTTTTAATTGCACATTTCGTCCGTTTTTACGACGGTGTCGTGCCATTTTACGAGTGTTTTTAAACTCTTGCCTCCGTACCTCGGTGCAGCGGCATGCTCGCTGTGAAGTTATTGTCAATGTACATTTACTACTCCATCGTTTTAAAGCCCAATTAACATTTGCTGTCATTTTATTTACGGTTCAACGGAGCAATGAGCATGCGTAACGTACTTTATACGTGACCTTAATCTCAGTCCATCTCAGTATTTTTGGCGATTCTATGGTAGCGGTGTTGTATAAAGTTTTCTAAGAAAGCAACCGTTAGTCTGCTAATGAATGCCCAAGAAAGAGTGTTTGGGCTTAATCGACTGTGATTCTATTTTAAGAAAAATCTGAGCACAAAGAAATTTTCTAGATGTTCTTAACTAAAGCTTACCTCTTCATAATCCAGCCTGGCTGTTAATGTAAAAACCCCTGTCTGAGGGTTGAGTGAGAAGACGTCATTAGCCCAGTCCGAAATGACGGTATAAGTGAGCTGAGCATTGGGTCCTGAATCGAGGTCAATAGCCGCAACGGTGCCAACCATTGCACCTCTCGCTGCGTTTTCGGGAATGTCGAAAGAGTAAGCACTTTCTTTGAAAATTGGCGGGTTGTCGTTCGTGTCGGTCACCTGAAAATTACATAAACACATGGGAATACGAAAGTAGACTGCCTTTAGAGCTTAATTCATTTCTTCTCAACGGATGTAAGATGATGTTATATAATTTTTTTTTTTAAATAGCTGAATAATTATAAGTTAATTTACCTAATCGTGAGTAAATAGCAGAAAAGTGCTTAGATATCGTAAACATTACGTAGGTAGGTTCAACGATTAGTTAATCAACGGTCAAACGTCGGCCGGACAAGTGGATGTAGACGGGTGATAAGAACTCTACTGATTTGAGCCGACGCGGCAACGGACCGACATGCAGATGTTTGGATTCATGTATATAAGGTAACAAAACTGTTTATTAAATGTGTAGGAGCGTGTTAGAGTTTATTTTCCATGATTTTACACGACTAAAGGTGTTTTGCTTTAAGCTAACGCTGAAATTTTTTTCAGTATCAAGCTATTCGATAGATATCGGCGATTATGATAAAAGCTTAGTTGGTAATGACTGTAAAATTATTTTTCCCTATTAAGGTAAAGTTACAAAATAGAAATGAAATTGAGGCCCGTGGTTGCTTTTAGTGTAATTAAATGGTAAGCTTTAACAACATTAAACATTGCTAGAATAACTTCTTAATACATCAAGTATGATGACGATAGAATTATTATATGTTCTAACAATTTGATACGTTTAACAACATTCTTAAGCGTCTGTACAACACCATAATCTCTAACATTCTAAAATGAACCGTGAAAGTGCTACTGTTAACGAGTGTACGCCTGACGTTACGAGATCTAAGTATCTTTATTACGTGTATGACTGTACGTAATTCGAGTTTCTCATATAAAAAAACAACAAACCTGAACAACAACTGTGACATCCGTGAACTGGACCCCATCGTCGGCTCTCACGATCACCTGATACTCAGAAGTCGTTTCCCTGTCCAAAGGATCTTTGAGAGTTAGCAGACCAGTTTGAGGGTCCAGAGAAAATGGCGTCGTCTCATCATTCTGGATGCTGTAGGTAATGCTGCCGATGGTGTCAGGGTCTTCGGCTGCGATGGTCGCTATGCGCTGCCCTGGAGCCATGTCCTCGGATGCGAGATAAGCAGGCGGGATGTTCTTGAACTCTGGAGGACTGTCATTCTTGTCCAGGATAACGACTTCCACCTGAAAAATTAAAATAATGTTAGTTTACTTTTCTTTTAAGACCAGTTTTTTGTATAATGTAATATTTTAAAGGAAGAAGTTTTTTAATTAACTATACATTTTATAGGCTTTCTAGAAATTGGAATATTTAATTAATTATGTAAAGCTATAAAATCATGACGTGCTTAATGTGCCGTGTTATAAAAACAATGCCTTTTAAAGTAAAACAATGCAACTTAATAATAATGTATTTAAGCAACCGTCCTATAAAACAGTCGCAGGAGAAGTCTGGTGATGTTTTATTTATGAGGCTGGCACAAAATCGGCCACTTTAACACAGTATAAGAACATGAACCAAATTAATAATTCTAAAAATGCAGCCAGAAAGCGAGTGGCTGGACAAATGTGTGACTGGGCTGACCGCCGCCCGTCCGGCCGACCATCCGGCTGTCCGAATGTCTGGGCCACGCGCGCCGGACGACCGACAGAATGGCAAAATACGCCTGTGGCCCTTTTATTTGATACGCTCCAACATGAAGATCAACAAATTGATTTTATTTTTCAAACTAATGCTCCAGAGCCGAGAGCTATGCAAAAATTGTGATACAAAATCGTCTATGTCAGACTTCATGTAAGTACAAATTAGAATGCTGACAAAAATATTTCTCCGTCATTTGCATTTTCAACAAAAATAATTACACACCAAGAAATGAATGATGGTGAAATGTTATTTAAACAGTCACCTTAATCAAAACCGCGATTTGAAACATCATTATGTGATGTTTCATTTTCCAAAAGTAACGCAGGGAACACGAGGCATTATTAAAATATTTCGGATAACTTAAAAGGATTGAATTGAAAGAAAATCAAAAATATTGCTACGAGTAGGATCGCAGTCGATGTTAGTACATGTGATACTTAGTGCATTCATCAATATGATTAATGGAGCAGTTTTTTTGGTTTTTTGTAATTTAAACTTTTTTTTTTTAGTTTTTCGGTGAGTCCCATTTTTTCATTCTTCATTTTTAAGGAGTATTTGATGAGTTTTTGTTTGATATTTCGCAAAGATTGATTACATCTGAGTATAATTATGTATTTATTGATCAACATTAATGAATAACTGATGTATGTTAGGTAGACATATTTTTTATTGATGGTACCAATACCAATGGGCGAATGCTCTTTTTTTACGTTTGTACAATGTATTACTATTTTTTTCGTTGGAGATCTTAAGACGAAAGTACAAGGTGTTTCATTCTCTCTCGATTCGATGATTTAGATAAGATTTATGAAGTCAGAGCAAGCTTTACAAGCGTGGCGGTTGACCATTTACAAAAAACCATTCGAAAAGAACTCGACAAGTCAACAAAGACAGAGAAAAGTAAAAGACTAAAACGTAGCAGTATTTCGTCATTCGTACTGTGAAGCACGAAGTATTCGGGACACAATGATCGGAGCCGTCACAGATAAGAAGAGGCCGATTGTAGCGAGTTCCCTGCCCTCGGAGCCCCGGCCGGCAATGCGCAGCCGCGCCGGTGAGGACAGCCTGCGCATTTGTTATGATGACTCAATCTTTTCTTTGTATCTGGACGAGGGTGCCGTCTAAAGAAGCCTCCATAGAACCTATCCACGCCCACGATACCTCACGTAAGAGAAGCAGCAATTAACGCTGATTGTGTGATCTTAGCTCTCGAGGAAATAAATTGAAACGTGTTAATAAAATGTATTGTTCACGAAATGAGAATGCATGTGAACCGTAGGGATCGATTGTAAACATTGACTTTATAGTTGCTACCGTACAAATTCCCAGCCGCTTTATACATTTTTGAATGGGGGTAATATAATACGGAAATGACAACGTTTGTACGATTAATTGTCTTATTGATGGGCGCAGTTCCCCCAGCGGTCCGACAGACTTGACAGCGGCAACTCGCACATAAACTGTGTAAAGTGTTATAAAATCAAACAGTATATTAAATTGTATGAGATAGCAAAATATGACTGTTGACCGCTGTCGGTAGTGGCGTGTAGCGAGCATAAACAACGAACGGCTGAACAGGCAAGCGCTACATACTTCACAACAAAAAGACTAAAAAGATTTATTATGGACAAAAAGGTTAGGTACGCGATGGGTACGCGTACGGCGTAGTCTGAGCACTGTGAGCGCTAGTGGACCCCCTAGAGTTCATGTTTGAAGTAATCGATTAAGGGAAGAGAAATGACAGTACGTCGGTTTATTGGGATCGTCGATTAGTCAAGTTTCGATAATTGATTGCGGTCCGCTACTAGATTAATAAGAAATATTGAATGTTTCCTTGTAGCGTGCATGTTGAATAATGACCCGTACTTAATAGACGTAAAAAATTGACAATATCAAAACTTGAACATCTTATCGGTGGAATCTATTAGGAATATAAATTGTAATATAATTTACATAGTACTTAGTTGAAAAACTATTAAGTTTCTTATGTAGTGACACCTACTAGTTTTGTAATCAGTGGATTGAACAAGAACCTTTGCAATTATCATAATTTAGGACAACAAATGCTGCCATTGGATGTAAGTGTCAGAGCGGAATGTTTCCGTTGTTGATAAAAATACGGTACGTTCGCATTGAGAAGTGGGCAGCGGGCAAGCCTCATGAGAAGTATTAGGAGACGGTATCAGACGGGTACAGTAAGAACAGGTTGAACTTACCATAACAATAGCGCATAAGTAGCGAAGGATGCCGACTCGCCGACTACTAGTGATATCACAGACAGATGATTCTACAAGTTGATTCTAAGTAAGTTCTTTCATGAAAATGATTGGTTGATTTCTTTGTTAGAAACCATATGATCATAAATTATTATTTCTTTATAATTCAATTCTTCCAATCTCCAAGGTATTTGTGTCAAATAGTAAGTAAATTATTTTTATTATAGGTTTCATGCAGTTTTTGGTACAGCGAGCGATGAATAGCCGGTCGCCCGATGGCACTTATGAACTTGATTTATCCGCGCTATAACTTACACAGATTATTATTGAAATGGAAATTACGTGTAGAAAACGATAAATGACTGCTATTTGTCTAATTCAAGCCTTGAACGTGAGTACGGAGAAAAACTACAGCCAGTTACATTCCTACGATTTCCCTATTTATTTTGAAACTTGCAAGTGAACCTGCGAGCTATGGACTAAAGAGAGATTTATTTTATCTGTTTCCTTCTTACTTTCTGTTTTCCTTCTTTATTTCTATTCAAAATTTACTTATTTTGTAAATATGTGTACTAGGC
>VKGM01003666.1:7251-18397 GCA_007844875.1 Busseola fusca | reverse complement strand
AATACAAAAAAAGAGGAGGACGTCAATTGATCGGTACTTATTATTTTTTTTAAAGTTTGGTATGGATTTCGAGGATTCCTTTTTTATATGAAAGCTTGTCCAGTCTGAACTAATGCGGATTTACACAACTAAAAAGTGTAAAATAAAAATTTTTTTTACAAAAAAATAAATAATTTTTCATTGTGTAGTATTTGTTTGGAAGTCGGTTGTTTTTTTTTTTGCAAAAGAGTTTTGACAGTTCGACAACATTCATTGCGTTATTTGATTCAAAAATTGCGTAATTCAAATTTTTGGAACTTAAGAAGCGCTGGATTAGTAATAACCTTTTTTTTGTTAGATGGGAAATCATCAAATGACCTCTCCCGCTCTGGGCGGAGCAGAAGGGCGTGTCAGACTTTTACTGACTAAAACCCACCCGTGTTCCTTCACTTGCCTATGCGCCAGGGCCCCGGTATCTCTTTCGAACAACCCGCGGCCCTGGCAGGCATCGGTCCTTATGGACCCCGACACGATGTGCTGACATCTCTTTGAGGCGCGCATAGAAAACCACACGCCGTCGACCCGGACCAGCAGCCTAATTGCGTAACTCATTTTCGGCAAATGATTGAGACTAGTTGGTATCGTTTGGACCGCAATATGCATTCATTGCGTTATTTTCGTGTTGTGCAGACAAATTTTTCGTACTTATGAAGCAATGGTTTAGAAATTTGTTTCAAAATGATGCAGATTCCGATTAATAGTGTGTTACGCAATTAGGGTGCTGGTCCTTACCGGGCGGCGAGCTTCCCATTGCTCGCCGTCTGCAAGCCCGCGCCTACGGTGGCCGGGAGTTGGTTGTTGTCTCCCGACGACCAGGGATTAGTGATATCCTTGAAAATGATTTAGATTATGAATCGGTGATTGGAGGATTCTCACTTTTCTATGGAGGATGAGTGGATTTTACACCCTCTTCCTCATAACGTTATCGCTTAAGCGGTGTGTAAATACCTTTACTTGGCTTAAATCGTCATCCAAATATTTCTTTACAAAATCGATCTTGTTAACTTAAGAGGTTGTTATTGCAAAAGTTAATGATTTATATGATGTGTTGTGCGATGATTTGGCGCAAATTGTTTGTAGTCACGGTGATTTTTTAATCGACTTCAAAAAAAGGAGTCCGAGGTTGTCATCACTTCGATTGTATTTTTTTTTTTATGTTTGTTGCCTCATAACTTTCGACTGGCTGAACGGATTTTGATGATTATTTTTTTATTTGAAAGCTGGTGCTTCCCCTGTGGTCAGACTTTGGTCCAGTTCTGACAATGGCATTCATAAGAAAACCGTATAAATCTTAAATTTGCAGTATGTGCGCGACAAATTGACGAATAATCCATATCACGTCAACCGATTTCGATGATTTCTTTTTTATATAAAAGGATATTCTATTAGTTTGGTCCCATATAAATTTTACCAAAATCGGTTCAGTAATTTGGTTTTGAAACTAAAATTACGGGCAAAAATTCAATTGCGTTGTTTGCTAGAGTGGTCTACGCTGTAGTCGCTTCAGCTTCCTTCTGTGGTTTATTGTGACTACTCTCGGTTCTATGAGACAACCGGAGCACGACATTTCGGTTTCGATCCCAATCAATGTCACCCATTCATAAATCGACCGTGGAAAGCGCAAATCAATGTCACCCATCCATAAATCGACTGTGGAAAGCGAAATCAATGTCATACATACATAATCAGCCTATAATTTCCCACTGCTGGGACACAGGCCTCCTCTCAGTGAGAGGGAGTGGGCCGTAATCCACCACGCGGGCCCAGTGCGGGTTGGTAGATGTCACATGTCTTCGAAGTTTTTGATTCTAAGACATGCCGGTTTCCTCACGATGTTTTCCTTCGCCGTTTTGAGAGCAGTGGCGATGAAATAATTTACACAAAGTAAAGCGCCTGACGGGG
Source organism: Busseola fusca (assembly GCA_007844875.1). NCBI lineage: Eukaryota > Metazoa > Arthropoda > Insecta > Lepidoptera > Noctuidae > Busseola > Busseola fusca. Next base: position 16,456 of record VKGM01003666.1, on the reverse strand, counting down.
TTCAAACCTGCGACTCACAACTTGTAAGTCGCGGCCGTTACCACTGGGCTACCACTGCTCTCTACTACTATTTGTAATTATTGCATACTAATGTCCCACCCAAGCTACATATGGGTTTACGATTTAAAAACGTAGAGGTATTTTACTATAGCGGGTGTCAAAAGATGCTTCATGAAGCGTCTTTTATGTTCTCCCTTCCACTGAAAACTTAAGCTCAATGGTAACTGTAAGAATTGCATAGGCGTAATACTCCACCATCGCGTTTATAATATCAACTAATTGTATTGTGTAGCACAGGTTTGGCCAATTATTATTATTACATATTTTTTTTTAGTAATTAAAATATAAATAATTTTGATTGATAGTGATTGGGTTTGTGAGGTTTCATATTTTCTTTTAGGAATGCCTAAATAGTATACCCTTTTTGTATATCGTTGTCATATGGCCGGCTGCAAGGACAATCAAAAATGTTTAGCATATATATTTTTTTTTCAGGCATAAGTTTAAGGAGTAAAAGAAAGAAAGACAAACTTGGTAAAAAGGGACGTAGATATGCAAGCGATGATTATATACCCCGTCATGAAGGTGTTCCTGTGGATGAAGAGGTTGTTTATGGGTCATGGACAAGATCAGAATGTTTTAAAATTGAAAGAGGGTTACTTACATTTGGGTGAGTTAAAACTTAGTTATAATATTGGGAAAGTGGTGAATTGATTTAAGGGCTCGATCACACATACCACAAGGACGCTACGTGTCGAGGGGCGCTAATTTGTATGAAAATGGGTCCATTCACGAACACATTTGGTCGTCAAAATCAATTTTATCACGATACCGATCACATTAAGGCGACGTCACAACCACAACGCGACGAAGCTGTCACAGCGGAAGTCGATCTGCCTGCAAACACTAACCACAACGTAAGCACATCGCAACTACTAGCGACAATGCAACTGCGAAAGTTGAAGTGGTCCTATCCAAACGTAACCACTGTTTGTCCATATTCATATTTTGTCGCTACGATATGGCGTGGTTGTATTATGTCTGAATGGCTTTACATTAAGAGGGCGACAAGATGTACTTTTTGGCACCCAACACGTATACAAATGGTGATTGCGCGCCACGCTTACAGCACATATTATATCGGAACAAAACAGCGAAGATTGGTTGTGGTTTTTGTCGATCCGTTGATAAAATATTATAATGGTGTTAATAGTGGCGTCCTTAATAGTAGATATACTGAATGCATAAATTCGGCATGGTGAAGTGCGTTTTTGCATCCTGCTGTACAGGTACACGTCGCCGTGTCAGTTGAAAATTAACAATATTTCAAATTCATAGGCTGCATTAAATTCTACCTGCAAAAAAAACCTGGTTGATAACAACGAGCTTGCTAGTAATAATAACACTTTTTGCCTCTATACTTAATGTTTGCCAGTTATGTCCTCATAACTGAAATGGCATTTTTTTTTTTTGTGGTTCGTGATGATAACTTTTGTAATAATGAATATCTCAATGCTTCGCGCTCTGCGCGGCCACAGCCACGGTCAGTGGCAGCCGCACCCAAGCAATGTATCTTCATCCAATACGCATGGCGCACTAGACCCATAACGTGACTTCTGACTAGCTCACCAAACTTCGTGATCTTTACTAAGAATGTCCGCATCTTGGTCGGAGCTTCTGCGGCCAAAGTTGTGAAATGACCGAAAAGTGCGCGACGTCCTTCGGCTGCCGGCTTAGATGTTACCACCCACCAGACAAAGCCATGCCGCCAAGCGATCCGTCGTGTTCCGGCATGATGTCTGGTGAAGCCGTACGGAGGACGGGTCTGAGCAGTTTCGCTCAACTGCCGTCTTCCGTCCTATTCTCTATACTTAGAGTGAATAGGCTCATAATTAACTAGTGCGCTTCACCATCAATGATTGCATCACTGCTTACCATCAAGCGGGATCGCGGTCAAGCACTAGTTTATAACAATTAAAAAAAAAAAAAAAATTTGCCTTCTAAAGTGAATCAAAATACCGTTCAAAATTGATCGCCACATTTATATGTTATACGGTAAACTGCTGCTTCACATGTTGATTCCTTAACTTGTTATTGCAGGTGGGCGCGGTGGGAAGAAATCGTAGAGAAAAATCAGTTTAGGAAAGGTTGGACGATTCCTGTTATAGAAGACTGTGCGCGAATAATAGTAAGTTAAAATTTTTTAAAGATATTAATCAACCAATTTTAGTCATTGGGATTTAGCTAGAAATAACTTACCACATTACAAGAACTTATACGGAAAATTCGAATATCGTTAATTTGAAGTTATTTCACATAAATACTAGTTGCGGTTATTAACTTACATTTGCAGTTACAGCATCGACCGTGATGTGGAAAGATGTATGGGGGAGAATTTATTTTCAACCGTTAATTTTGTCCTTCAATCCAAAATCGAAAATTGATTGACCATATCTTGAAGTAACATTTAGCCATTATTGTATTCAAATCTGTCCATTCTATCTAAAACTCTTTGCACCCAACAATTTCAACACTGTTTAAGAAGCAAAATAAAGAATTAATGTAATATTATCGACCTATCCCATTTATTCCCGTCATTCCAAAAATATTTGAGAACCATATGTATAAGGAATTGTATAAATTTATTGAAAAATATATCACTTTGTGTGAGGAACAGAAAGGATTTAGACTGGATAGTACAATTAATATGGCCACATATGACTTTATATTCAATGTTATTAACAAAGTTGATAAACATTTTGCGATTCGACCCAGGTATTTGATTACGCACATTATACTACTTATATGAAAAAAACAAAATAAAAAATACAATACAAATATTTAACTGAAAATAACCCAATTAAATCAAGAAGGAAAACGTGATTCGCTTATCACAGCGAGAAATTAAATTTTGATTACCACAATGGAGTGCACTGGGTCCTTTTATATTTATATTGTATATTCATGACTTACCTAAATGTATTGAACAACCAGTAACACTGCAGATGATAGCACCGTGACAATACCTTGTAAAGTGTGAGATCTATGCAAGTGACATTAATAACTCTTTAAATTAGTTATAAACTGGTTAGACCAGCTTGAGCCTTAATGTACACTACAATAATGATGTTGTAGAAGAAGTTGAAAATACAATATTCCTGGGTTTCGAAATAGATATACATCTTAACTGGAAATCACACATTCATATTTTAAGTAAGAATATAAATAAATCCGCATATACTTTACATACATTATCGTCAATAATATACACGCTCCTTATTGTTTATTACGGCATAGCAGAATCCCACCTACGATATAGGATAATATTTTGGGATAACTCAACCGAAAAATAAACAGCTTGGCCCAAAATAGTTGCATACGGGCAATGTTCCAGCTTAAAACTACCGATAGTTACATGCCATACTTTATACAGGATAAAGTACTAACATTACCCTGTTTATATCTATTAGAAGTTGCTGTGTTTGTTAAGTTAAACCCAAGCCGTTTTAAACGTCTTGCCGAAGTAGTTACACCGTAAAAAGTGTCATCAGTTCCCTAAGACAGCATTAATGCGCAAAAGTGTTTACTGCATGGCTCTGGTCGTATATGATAAAATACCTAATATGTAGTTTGAATGAATTGCCGAAGTTGTTACTTAAAAAGAGGCTGCGAAACTTTTTGACAATCAAGACATACTATACTTTAACAGAATTCCTAATTGATATGAGAATTTATACTTAAGACTGTTGCTTGTTTAAAATAAGAATTGTTTGCCTACTGGTAAAATATGGCTAAACCTACTTCCCTTTACCACCATGTACTGCAGTTAGATTATGTAACCATCTCACCATTAATACTTAGGTAAAGTGAGTGTGGAGTGAGCTGCCATTCCGATTAATGTTAGGGTTTGACACTATTGACAGCTCACTTCACCCAACTTTTCACAATGAAATTTTTACAGTATCGATCGTCTGTACGTACATACCTATTTTTGAAAAATAAAATGTTTTCATTATCTTTCCAAGGAGAACATATTTTGCTGCTAACAAAACTTTTGTCTTTTGTTAGTCCGTCCGGAGTGAAATGGTCTCAGAAAAGCACAGTACACAATGCGCGTGATTGCTGGGCATGCATTTAAAAGTATATACAGTAATCTCCAAAAACGGCTAGATCCTTTGCTCACTGTATATTTTATGAAGATTTTCTGTTTGGTTCTTGAAATTTGGTTTTCGTATGATGATTTGCCATGCTAATACCGACAAAGTTCAAGACTTTGACTGAGTTGAAATTTATACTGATAATTTTACGTGATGTCTGCAACACCATAGATACATTGCTTGGTTTGGTTAAGAGTGTCGTTTCAATTTCAGGTTTTATATTGTTTACGCCATTACAAAGGCGATGAGAAAATAAGAAATTTTATATGGGATTTAATAGAACCGTGTGAAAACGGAGAAGTTACAATCTCTAGAAATCATAGTGGACTACATAATCCTGTGCCTCGTGGAAGAAACGCAAAAAAGAAAAACAGACCAAAGGATTTGCCTAAATCCAATGATCCCCAAAAATGGGAAGATCCGATTCATTGGAGTTCGACAGAAAAATATGACTGTGAATTGTATCTGGAAAACAGTTACAAAAAGCATTTATTTAGACATGCCAATAAGTAAGTACATATCTTTTTTAACTGAATTCCAAGAATGTTATAAATAATGTTAATATTTTTGGAAATAATTGCTCCAAAAGATAAAAAAAAATGTGTGGTCTAACTTTTAAACCATGAGTTTAAAAAATATGAAAAAAGTTTTAGCTTTATATAAACTTTCTAGGAAAATTATTTCAAAATTATTTCGTAAACAACTTTGTAATTTAATCGTATATGCAAGCGTGTTTGTTATCTTTCAAATAAAAAAAGAATTATTAAGATCCGTTCACGCAATCCAAAATTACAATTAAGTAACCCGGTTGACTAGTTTGTATAGTTTAGTAACCCAATTTCCCGAGAGATGGCGCTGTACTTTGCGCTTCTTCGCGCTGTTAAGTTTTTACATTTGTTTGATAATGCAATCGAAAAAATTGTTTTTTTATATTAGGTTTTTTGTATTCTGAGTAACCAAATTATCGATTTTATACGGTTTGTGGTCGTAAACGATGTGGCAAAAATTTTATATTGCATATAATAATATGCTCTCGAACTACATGTTATTAAAATGTTTTTTCATGATATTGACATAGCCTGACGAGCGTAGCATATAAATAATGTAGATAGAGCCAATGTATTCAGTAAATAGGGTGGTTTGTCATATTATTGAAATAATATACAATTATATCGAAATTGAACATGGCTATGTATTTCAGGGTTTTACTACGAGTACGTATGATGTATTACATAAAACATGAGGTCATAGGTGACTACGCGACACAAATCGAGAGTGGAGTCCATGCCAGGTAAAAATTATATTTCTATCATTTTATATTACAAGTTTGCCAGTTACTCAATGCAAGTTGCAGCTTTGCCTGTTGCTTACCATAAAATTAATAAATAATTGACTAGCGCCGTGTAAACAAATCATTATTCATGCGCAACACAGGCAAATTACCGTTCGAAATGGTATTTGCAAAAACAGCTCCGTAGCTCAGTGGTAACAGCTTAGTACGAAGTTTTAATAGAATAAGAGGTCTATTACCAGCTCCACCAGCGGTACCAGCTTTGTTACCGATGACAAAAATCGTCTTCTCTTCACAATTATATTATGTTCTAACGAATAAAAAAAATATGTATGGGGAGTGAGGGTGGGTTGAACTTTACCTATTGATTCTTCATGCTTTTTTGACGACTATTGGTCGTTCTTCGCATTGGCAGACATTTATGATAATAATCGACATCCTTCACAACCACAACAGAAGTGGTTGTTATCTTTTCATGTAAAACACACAGTTAAGATCATTGACCATAACGACTACCGTAATAACGTGAGCCGCCTAATCCATATCCCGAAATTTTACAACGTCCTGTGCTAAGATAGATTTTTGTTCGTTTTGCAGTTCCTTGGGAATGCGTGTACCTCGTGGTGTAGACAGCACACCTCCACGCCTGTGGTGGGATAGTGAGTGTGACGTGTCCTTGCTTGTAGGAACATACGTCCATGGTTACGAAAATTATTTGGCTATGCGTTCAGATCCACAACTTTGCTTTGTAGACAAACTGGGGCCACCAGATGATGCTGAATGTACAGATATCAAGTAAGTACATAGTTTATTTTTCTTTTTTAATGCGAATTTTGCACCTAACGTGTCATCAACATTCATCAAAATAATATTTTCTGCATTTATTTATTTCAATACTTGGTGGTGGTTGCATAACACACTTTCTGACTATTCAACAACATTCATTGCGTCTTTCGTATCCCCTATAACGTTCGAAAAGGCTTGGCAGACACGAAAAAACAATGGATTTGCAATTGAAAGTGTATTACGCAATTGGGATACAGAACTCCTTGTCGACCATTATAGCCATCGTAAACACAACTACTTGACACCAACTCGTCTCAAAATAAAGCTACTTATATTAGAATTTTCTAATTTAAAACGAAAGCATTATACAGGATTATTTATAATTACCATCCATTGTAGATTTTTTACAATATTTATTTATTTAATGTTATTGCGAAAGTATTATCAATTCAGTGTGGTTACGTAGTTAAACATTGACTACAATGCTTGCCGCGTATACTAAATGAGAGTAGCGAAATGCGGGTACAGCGGTGTGGTATCCCCAAACTCGAGACTTTCACACAATGTTGTGATGACTTATCTCAATACTTTTTAAGTACTGAGTGATAGTCAAAGAAACAAAATATTTTATTATTTTCAACATCACTTAATTTTGGATAGTAATTAAAAATTCTTTCTTTATGACGCTTGTACCACTCGTTGCCCATCCGTCGCCGAATCCGAAAAAAAATTAGGCCCTACGGTAGTTGCCATCCTGCGTTGAAGATCCACCGGCAACGCGTCGTCATAAAAAGCTGACATGCAATATAGGCCTCGTAGTGTTTAGTCTGATAGTGACAACCTGTGGTCACTTTGTTGACGTAGAACTGAAAGTTGATGTTAAAACTGTGTTTAAAAGATTTTTTTATCTTTTTATAACGAGAAACTGTACCAGTTCATAATTGATATGATTTTCGGGAGTACATATACAGTTCCCTTCTAAAAGCTCAGTCACTTTTAGTTAGACCCAATCAAATCTTTTTTGTCAGCGCACACAAACGCAAAATGCACAAATTAAGTGTAAATCGTCATGGTACTCGTGATTACTGCGCAGTAGAAGTATTTTTAATACGCGTGTAGTAATCCTGGCCTATCCGTTCTGTCCACAGCTGCGAAGCAAAATTACCTCTATGCGGTGCCCGCTCGTTAGTCGATATTAAATACGGTTATCGTGCGGACACCGCATTTATTAAGCTTCATTGCGAAATTACACGTCAGGCTAAATTTTATTATCGAAAAATACAATATTTTTGAAATTTTAAACGCATTTTAAGAGGGAGTGCATTTTAACGTTGGCAATGTTACAAACATTTCCCTGGTTTAATTATCTGATTAATAAATTAAATTATGAAATATCGCTATCTAATCAACCTTGAGCAAGATCAAATATTCCCAATCAACCTTGAGCCCTAATGCTTCAGCGATAAAGTTGAAAATCTAATAAAGAAATTTGACAGATTGTAGTAGCTTGATGTGCTGTCGTCTATACTAAAATAATGATAATAAATTGCCATAATTATATAAACAGTAACACTGAAATATAGATTATGGCAATTCATGATCAATATTTTGGTACTCTACAGAGCGATATTTGATCATTTAGTTTAGTAACATTGATAAATTAATCAAAACTGTGAAATAGACGCAGGGTGGCTTAGTGCGTTGATGGTCTGCGCTCACTTTTTCATTAAGTTAGAGTTTGTTTTTCGTCGTTCTACTTGTCTACAAAATCTGATTTCTTAATAAAAATAAGGTCTGACTGACTGACGTGTATGATGTGTAACAGGAGTGAAGAAAGGAAGGTGAGAGGTAGTGTAGTAGGAGACGAAGATTGCACAGACGATGTATCTAGTGGAGCTGGAGCAACATCCCCCGCAGCTTCTCCTCGGCCTGATGATGATAGTACTCAAAGCAGTAGTGGTGGACACTTATGGCCCTCAATGCAAGATTTGAATACGAGACTCCGGAGACTAATCACTGCATATCAAAGAAACTACAAAAGAGAGGAGCTTAAAATGCAGCAAAGAGCTAAGGTGCGTAATATAAAAGCATTTATTTTTGTAATTGTATTGAAACGAACACAGATAACTACAACACAAACAAACTGTAAAATTTTGGTGCACTGCGTATAACCTAAACCCACACTTAAGTCACGCTGTTCTGTGACATAAGTCGTCCATTATTGCATCAGAAATTACGCTTAAATCCAAACGTATTTTTGCTGTCGATAAAATCAACAGGGTAGTACCCACGGAATAGATAAAGAAGGTTAGAAAGGCCCTAACTCAATTTTTGTATTAGAACCAGTGTCGCCGCTTGACTCCCACTATTTCATTTCTAACACATACTCAGTGCTATCTTTACAAATATTTCTCACACAACTACATCACACACTCATAAATCTCAGGACACTTATTGGTTTGCACACTAGCACCACAATATAGATATGACACAGTATGGAAACTAAGCCTAGTTGGCAAAACAAATACCTACGCTCCATTGAAGTGATAGGGTTGTCACTTTTAATGTTCTAAATATTGTTTTTTTTTTTTTCGTGAAAAAAATGTTTTCTGTAGTGATCTATCAAACGAAAATAAATAAATAACTAATTTACAAATAAATAATATAATAAATGGATATTCTCATGGCGTCCGTTAATCTCGGCAAACAACGATAGTTTAAAATACGGGAAATACATTTTCTTCTGTGTGTCCGATTTCAACCAACTTCGAAGCTTCGGTTAATATTTGTACATCTTTTTGTAAATCTGGTAGATGAAAAGATAGTAATGAATGAGTTGTGAGTTTTTTTGCGATAGGCTTCCGTTAGAATATCCAAAGCATTAAATGTTCTTCACAAACGGTATAGTTTTGAGGCGGTCTGTTCATCAAATTTTCTCGAGATATCAAGCGAAGTCATTGTGGATGTCTTG
>VKGM01003662.1:4745-15100 GCA_007844875.1 Busseola fusca | reverse complement strand
GACGACCAGGGCGTCTCCTGCGGCGTAGCAAATGTACTGAAGGGTAACAACCACACTTTGTTGATATCCCGACCAGTCGTATCCAGCACTTCTCTCTTATATTATGTGCACGGCCAACCTTTCCGCCAGCCTCTGCTTGCTTCCTTGCTTCGGGTCAAATGTGGAAGGGAACACATTCCCTTCCACATTTGACCCGAAGCAAGAGTGTACAAGCATGCACGCTTAGTCCATTATAGACATCATCAAAACTTTCCATGAGGCGTAATCGAGATCAAGAGCAGGCCACAGCAGCAATAAAAAAAAAATTGGTTGTCTGTGAAGTCGGTTTACGGACTATAGCTTTACGTGATAACTTCATAAGAAAACATCGATGAAAACGCTTAGGCCGATCTTTCCTCTCTATTCTCTCCGCGCTCTCGCGTGCACGGTCGGCTCAGGCGGAACGCGACAATGAGTCATGCTTAATCGTAAATGCAGCCGGCGTTCATCAATTTATAAAACGTCAAGAAGACGTCAACACGTCAAAAAAGCTACATCTCACTAGTTTTGATGGCCATATACATACCTCCGTTCGAAGAAGCAGGGAACGTTAATGGCGATTCTACCTTTAGCTTCATGATATTTCAGCGAGTGTACGACCTCATACAATAGCTTAATTATTCTAACGTCAGCTCTAGTAAATGAATTTAAAATTTCTTCCATTACAAGTACCTTCTTACTCCCGACAACGTTGCATGACTCGTTTTCTCGTGAAAAATCGGCAAACAGTGCTTACGATACAAAACAGCATGTTTCACGAGAAAGAAAACTTGAGGTCATTGTACTCTTTATTCTTAGTTTAAACAGTATAGCGAGCCAGTCACGAGTACTGTATGGCGTACGATAGTGTTTACGTACTTTTTATGCGGCTAGGCAAAGTATCGATCATCAGTGCTGGCAATGACAATGACCCTTCAAGGCCTTCTACCTGTGTACTACATCTATGTTGCATAATGTAAGTGTAGGTATTAATTGTCTGTCTTTTTTCAATAACTAAGTCATAAAGCCCAAGAAAACTGAGTCGACATGTTCAATAACTTCTCTTGTTGGAGTCTTAGTTTCGTTTAAAATATGTAGAGGTATTGAAAGACGCTTGCTTGAAACGCGCCTCAAATTGTGGGTAGATCGCTTTTAGTGACAAGACCTCCGATTGTGTCACCCGCTGTGAACTTTCTACAATTACTGAATTCTAATTTGCAACGAGGAAATTTTGTTATTGCCTCCCTTTTCTCCTTACAAAACTTCCTGTCTTGTGTGAAGTCTGGCCATGGTGACCCTGCGAACCTTATCGGGCCATCAAACCACCTTCGCCGTGGTCTACCTCGACGCGATGGTGGACATAATTTCTTTCCTCAAAAGACCATCTCAGACAGCAGTCTACATAGTCCTCGAAGATTATGTCCGGAGTTTTATTTTTGTATACAACATTGACGAATTAAAAGTGACATTTGCATATTAATTAAAGTAATCTGTTATTTATTTTTTTAGTTTTTTTATTGTACACAACAATAATACATTACATTTCACAATAATAATATGTTAAAGTACCTATATAAAAAGGAAGGGTATAAAAAAAAATCATCCGCATCGTTGTCAACAGGAAACGTGCCCAAAAGGATGGCAGCATTGCCACGTTCTATTATTAACCGACTTCAAAAAGAGGAGGGGTTATCAATTTGACTGTATTTTTTTTTTGTTTATGTTTGTTACCTCATAAATTTCGACTGGCTGAACAGATTTTGATGATTCTGTTTTTATTTGATAGCTGATGCTTCCCATTTGGTCCCATTTTACTTTAAACCAGTTCTGACAGTGGCATCCATAAGAAAACCGTAAGCATTAAGTATGTGTGTGACAAATGGACTAATAACTCAATATCATGCCAACCGATTTCGACCTTTTCTGTTTGGTCCCATATATTTTTTTTCTAAATCGGTTTAGTAGTTTGATTTTTAAACCAAAATAACGGTTAAAATTCAAGTAAACGAAACTGCGTCGTTTGCTTGCTAGCCTTTTCCTAACTATGTTGGGGTCCACCGGGGTCTAACCGGATGCAGCTTTTCACAAATAAACACTTAAAAAAAAACAACCGACTTCCAAAGAAACACGAAATGAAAAATAACTAATTTCGGAAGTCGGTGGCAAAAAACTAAAATACAAAAACCAAAGACACCCACTTCCGAAATCAATTATTTTTCATTTTGTAGGTATTGTGTTTTTAGAAGCCGGCTGTTTTTTTTGTAAATATGTTTTTTTTAATTATTGTGAATGTGAAGACTATTGTGGGTCATTTTATTTATTTTTCTCTGTTCTGTTAGTTTTTGTCAAGGTGTGGCAATTGTGTAATTTATTTGGCCTACCCAAATGTTCTTCGTCATATCGGTCGTCTATGTGGTAATTTTCTCAAAAGACCATTTCAGATATCGTTTCTCTCTCTCGTGGTCTTCTCATGATCTGACCAAGATTATGTCTTAACTTTAAAAGAGAATGTGACCTCTAAGTTTTTGGCCAAGAAAGGCCAGCTCAAAGTAGTCAGATAAGAAACGACGCGCATGTGTAATTTTAAAAATATGATTGACATGTGAATGTTTTTGTACAAACCTACTTACAGAAAATAAATCATTTATCATTAAAAGTTTAGTTCAACTTCAAAGAACGATGTTTTCAATATAATTAATTTTCTCATAACTGGTTAGGTCTGACAAGAGCTCAAAGTTTACATTAAAAATTCCTAGCTATTCGTCGACGACGCCCAAGTTTCTTTATAAAACAACGGATCTTTGAAAAGTTAGCATGAAAAAGACTTCAACGAAAACACCAGAAAGAAAACGCATTGTTTAGTTTACACATTTTTTTGTGATAATTAATAATATCGTGTATATCTTCCTGAATGATAGGTTAGCATATGAATTATCTTATTAAATGAATTCATTTTAAACGCTTAAGTGTACCATTTAACGCTTTGTTTTAGGTATCACATCCACAATTATGATTTTTTGTTCTTTACCTGCTTCGGCAATTAGACCTTTCCTTCTATTGACTGTTAGTTGTCGTAAGTCAAGTATGTACCCATTGATGTCAATAAGTTTTAAAGAAAAACCACTCCTACAGACAGACAGACACCAGTGATATTCCGTAAATGTTCCTTGTTTCAAATTCCCGGCATGAGGTTTAGAAAATGACGATTATTATTCAATTAATCTAGAGATAACTGAAACAAAGAGCTATGGGCGGAAATGTCCCATCTGCTTTACTTATCCCGACTCCCCCCTTTCAACTCGAACCCTCAGGGAAACTAATTAAACAGAGGTCTAATAGGCCACCGACAATCATTTATCTGAGGCTGTTAAATTTAACTAATGGATGATGGATTATTCAAATTACAGAGTGACGATCGTTTGGATTACACTTAACACACAACAGCCTATAATATTCCCACTGCTGGGACATAAGCTTCCTCTCTGTGAGTGGGAATGAGCCGTAATCCACCACGCGGAAGTATCGGGTGGTAGATTTTTTTTTTTTAATGTTATAAACCAGCGCTTGACCGCGATACCGCCTGATGGTAAGCAGTGATGCAATCAATGGTGGTAAAGCGCACTAGTTCATTATTAGCCTATTCACTCTAGCCTTGAAGATACTTAAATTGTTATCAGACGGGAAGACCGCCGCAGGCAAATTGTTCCAGTCCTTCGATGTACGCGGTATAAAAGACGAAGCGAAACGCTTCGTCCGGATCGTAACGTAAGGGTGGATACTCGCCGTACGACGAATTTTTAGTCCTGAGACAGCCGGTTTCGTCACGATGTTTTTCCTCCGCCCTTTTAAAGAGTTCACGTAAGAATTTAAAAAGATTTAATAATACGTAGTTTATACCTAATTACTTTTAATAAAAATAACTATTTACTTTCAAATATACTCGTACTGCTAAAAATTTATAAGAATCAGGAAATACATATACACGAACTCAAAACGACGTCGAAAAATGTAAGTATTTAAAAAAAATACTTTTACTATAAAATTTCAGTTTTCATTTCCAGTAACAAGGATGGTTTATTCCGAAAATCTCAGTCTACTAAATAATTAATACTCACAGTATCGAAAATTACCGACAGTGCAGGTGCAATTGCCTACAAATCTAATTTCTTATAGGTGCCTACACGTCGTATTTGGGTCGTGATTTCAAACTACCACGTCACGGTTCAGTATTGCCTGGCTCCGTAGAGCGCCATATCTGTTCTATGCAAATACGTCTCCAGTGCATTGCCGCTGCTGTTATCCGAAACGTTATTACCAAGCTGATTTGCTCACTCACCGATTCATATACGGAATAAAGCCTGTTTCAACAACGCTCGAGCTATCGATTCTGAACCTTATGCCAAAGCAATTAACTTAGCAATTAGGAAACGATAAATTTTGGAATAGATTATCATTTTTATCTCTCGCCCACCTATGATTTAGATGCTTCCAAATTGAAATGTCGACAAATCAATGAATCGGTTTGCCTCAAACCTGTGAACATTACGAGTCAGATTGGTTCAACACTTACCTAGGTTTTATTAAGATTGTAACGTTGCTTAAAAAAGAAAATTCGCAAGCATATCCACGATTTTCCCTAGTTTAAATAAAAAAGTGACACTTAACGTGTACAGACACTAAATATTTCATGTGCACTGAATTGTTTACGAGGCGAACAGGACAGCAATTAATATTTTTATAGATGGCCGACGTCGGACGCGACGGCTGCTCATCAATATTAAACTCTCCTTCGGTTTGATCTCCTTTATGTATTTCATTATCTACTGATCGCAATTAAGCTTGCCGGAATTTTCCTTAATTTTTATACAGTTACGCTACAGAATTATTTTTCCAAGAATTTCTAAGTTGATTAACTAATTATTGTGTACTTTTTAAGCAGTTGAGTTTCGTTTTTAAGCTAAACATTACCAAGTAGCCTATTTGTCAAATCATGCTAAATTAACTGATGAATCCAGTTACTGAAAAGAGAATTTGAAGCTACGAACCTCATACGGTGGAGGTCTGCCCCGCTTGGGTGGAGCACCGCTGTGTCCTCGTGGCGGCGATAGGCGGCAGCGATCTCTCGCGTCCTGCCTTGGTCCAGGCTATGGTCCGGAGAAAATGGTATGGTCAGGCGATGGCCTGCCATGCACTCTCGGTGCATGGCAGGCCATCGCCTCGTTCTGCGAGGCAGTAATGCTCGCAAAGGAGGAGGCGGAGCGCGTGAGGAAGATGCGGTCGCAGCGTCCTAACGCCCCTAGCCGCCGCAGGAGACGCCCTGGTCGTCGGGAGATGGCACCAAACTCCCGGCCACCGTAGGCGCGGGCCTGCGGGCGGCGAGCAATGGGTAGCTCGCCGCCCAGTAAGGACCAGGCCCGGGTCGACGGCGCGTCGTGTTCCGCGCGCGCCTCAAAGAGATGCAGTCAGCATAGCGTGAGGTCCCTCATAAGCACCGATGCCTGCCCCAGGGCTCCACGACCCTGGGGCAGGCAGGAACATGACATACTCTCAAACGCCAGAGCATACTCAAGTCAATGAAAGTCGTACCCTGTAAATGGTAGATAATAGCAAGTACATAGTGCTTTTCTTTTTCGTGTATGGGAAATCATCAAATGACCTCTCCCGCTCTGGGCGGAGCGGAAGGGCGTGTCAGACTTTTACTGACTAAAACCCAACCATGTTCCTTACCTGCCTATGCACCCCAGGGACCCCGGTTACTCTTTGATACGCTCCACGGCCCTGGGGCAAACCCGCACACATCGAATTTTCTTTAGTCAATTGTTAGCAATTTGGGGTAGAACTTATCTAAAAACCGTCTCACGTGTCACTCACCTTTTTTAATTAGGTATCTATATTTTGTAAACAACTTAATAAATACAAAGCTGCTTGTAATTAGTATAACGCAATCATTTTTAGATAAGGGCGGATTTATTCAACTGATTGTTCCTAAATAAAGACGCTGATAATTCATATGATTTAAGTACACATGTTCGGAAGGACTTTGTCCAGCCTTGTCATTTGTCCTTAATCCGATTTTTTTTACAAAATAAAGAGTTTTGTCGCATTGTTTCGCAAAAACTTTAAATACCCAGTTTGATAACTTACATATCTAATATCAAGAGAGTGTCTTCAAGACTAGAGTGAATAGGCTCATAATAAACTAGTGTGCTTTACCATCAACGATTGCATCACTACTTACCATCAGGCGGGATCGCGGTTGAGCATAAGTTTATAACGTTAAAAAAAAATTCTCACTAAAGTACCTAACCTATTTGTCCTTCTCAACAGACGATGGCATCCTCCTAGAATCCCGCATGCTCGCCAACCCTAAGGCTTCAGTTTGGGAGAACAGCGGCAAGTTGCAGGGTGACATACTCCTCAATGATGAGCAGGCTGAGATGCTCCTCCAGCAGTATGCTGAAGGCAGGAACGCTTACATTTGGCCCAACACCAAGTGGCCTGCCAACACCATCGTCTACGAATTCAACAATGAATTTAGTAAGTAGAATAAAATTGACAAATTCCAGTAAAGCCATGTGTAATTACATGTAGCATACCTACCATAACTTGATGCAACAATAAAATTTCCACCGTCTAAACAGTGCTTAGACGAGTTGTTATGGCACAGTGGTCGCGAATTACGAGGTCACAGGTTCGAACCCTGCAGACAGGCGCTGTATTTCGTGTAAATTATTCCATCACGACTGCCCTCATAACTGTGAGGAATCGTCATAATGTATGTATAATACAACCTTACTTGTTGTATGTATCCCATACTAATTTCCCTTTGCATTATTTCAGCCACGGCCCAAATTAACGCCATCTACGCCGCGATGAGGGAAATTTCCGCAAGGACCTGCATCAGGTTCCGTCGCCGTGCGGCTGGGGACTCCAACTTCGTCAGGATCACTGTAAGTCATGCATGAGCATTGGTGGTAGGTGTAATCAGCTGCGACTTACGAGTTGTAGGTCGCAGCTGCAGAAGCACTCGATACGAACCTATGAAAGAACAGCAATTTGTGTATTTCATCACCACCGCTCTCAAAACGGCGAAGGAAAACATCGTGAGGAAATCGGCATGTCTTAGAACCAAGAATTCTAAGACATGTGACCCTGGAATCCTCGTGGTGGATTACTTCCTGTCACAGAGATGAGGTCTGTGTCCCAGCAGTGCGACCGTTATAGGCTGATTATTCTACTCTAGATTCATTATTATCTAAATCTCACATCTTCCACCTTTTCCTTTCATTATATCTCGATTAGTTGTCACCTTAGGGTCTGTCCCACGATAGAAGTCCCGCAGACGCAGTGGTACAGGTATGATACGCAGATATGGATCTATATTTATATATTTATCACATCATATTACAGGCACGGGTTCATAAAAAGCACAGAAAGATATTATAATAATTACTTCCACGTATTGCTCCTTTTGTGGGACGGACTCTAGTAGCCACCTCATTTTATGAATGGAAAGAGATTAGAAAACGGAACTTGCAATGCGTTTAGTGAAATTAACTTCTTCTATGAGAATAAATTGATAAAAAAAGGAATTATTTTTTTTAAAGAAAGTAAACACGTGATGGTGCACGAAACACTTCCTGTTTCGTGCATCACGTGTTTACTTTTGATAACACGATTTGCGAACGTCTCATCTGAATAAAGTTGATGATTTCACAATTGCTCACGTTCTTATTGCACTTCTAATATTCTTTATGATTCTTCTATGATTAACCGATATACTGTGTTCTAGAAATCGATCAGATAAAGATCTAGGTGCGTAATTTACTTATTCAGGCAATAAATGTAACAAATTCTATTGCAATAACCTATATTGTGTATGTCGTCGCAGGGCCTTAATAATCCAGCGACATAAAAATACCGAAGATATCTTTTTACAATAAAGTTTTAACACTTATTGGTTTGGTAAAACCCATTATCAATTTATTCTAGAATTGTATTCCGTTAAAGAGATCTTTCATTTCCTCCATGTAATATTCACTCCCATTTCATTTATTTATCTCTCACAAATTCCATTCAATCACTCTTAAGACTAAAGAGACCTCTCCTCCACCATCCATTAAACACACCAGTGCCTTGTCTAAACTCCTTTTCTCTATCACTATCCAGGGTAGAGCCGATGGTTGCTACGCTAGCGTTGGTTTCTGGCACACATGGGGCCTACACACCCTAAACTTGGCTCGCGACACCCCCGGCCGCGGCTGCTTCCACCATACCGTCATCATCCACGAATGGCTCCATGTCATCGGCTTCTTCCACATGCAGTCCACACACAACAGGGACGACTACGTCCGCATTTTGTGGCAGAACATCTGGCCAGGTGAATAATTTTTTTTGTGATATTTCAGGATCCTATATAGTAAAAGTGGAGAGAAAAGATTGTACAGTATAGACAGGCAAAGACAAATTATTAGGTATCCGTTTGAGGGTTAAATTTGGATTAAGTTTGTACAGGAGTGTGGATACATTGATATATTGGCACTATGAGAGATCAGCATATATGCATATAGCTGTAGGTAAATTTCTCAAATGCGTGCAACCGGCTCCAGAATCCTAAAACTTTAAGAACTTATTATGACTGGTCTACTCTTTAGTGGAATGTTCTCGATAGCCCGCGAAATTCAAATTTTACTACATTTTGCCGTGTTGATTGATATTTCACGAAATAGTCATTCAATATACCTATATGAAGTTAAAAGATGTCAAGCACATAGCGACGGGGTCCTTTAGGGCCGATGCCTGCCAGTGCCAGGCCGCGGGTTCTAAGGAGGTATCGATTCCTTACTCGAAACCGTGTTCCGTGTCAATTCCCTAGCAAATCCCGCCAATCTCGGGTTCATTTCGTGTGGTTTTGTTCACTGTGTCATGGAGACTAATGCCCCATGCCATTTCCATAATATTTCACAAGTTGTGTTGTGATACGTTAAAGAGGAAGAGAACGATAGGGTAGCCAGCGAAATTCTTTTAAAACGTTTTTTGCAATTTGCAGGTCATGTTGAATGTTGATTCTTCGAGAGTAACAAATATGACTTTACAGAATTAGAATCATCTCAATCATCATTAATATAACGCCTTTTTTGCTTGTGCCAGGAGCCACGTTAAGTGATAATAGTGGTCCTGCAGTGCGATTCTGTAACCATCTCACCGTGAAAGCTTAGGTGAAGTGAGCGTGGAGTGAGCTGTCATTCCAACTAATGCGTGGGATTGACACTATTGACAGCTCACCTCACCTGAATTTTCACGGTGAGATGGTTACAAAATCGATCGGCTGATTTATGAATCAACTTTGACAATGACTAATTGGCTAGGTGGCGTCACATTGTAGGTAAAGCAAAAATTTATATGATCTATAAAGATTACGAAGGGTTTTCCTGTATTGAGAACGATTTGAAAACATCAAAGGTTTCGAAGTCAAGCCGCAGACAACAAAAGTTTATAGAATTATGTTATTGATATTATTGTAGATTATAGGATTTAGATAATCTAGCAGATCGTTTTGAACTGATAAGTGAAATTGTAACTCAGTGATAACCTTTGCCATATCTTTGTGTGTTTATGGCTATTTTATTTGCAACATGTTTTTATTTTTATGACTATTCCAGTAGGTTATTGTTATACCGGAAGACGCAGCGTAGGGAAGCCCCAACAAGCTGGACCGACGACATGGGGCCCTTATTATAATAGTGTCATAATGGTCTGTCATTTCATAATGGTTGATTTTAACAAGTTATGTATGTAGTAGATTACAAAATGGACTACGATGTAGTTCACAGAGTTGATGGGTATCTGTGTGAAGTTAGGCCTACCTGCTCTTGGAGTTTATTTTTTTATTTTCGTCATCCACAGGAATGGAACACAACTTCGACAAGTACGGAACTAACATCGTCCACAACATGGGCATTCCCTATGAATACGCCAGCAATATGCACTACGGCAGATTCGGCTTCAGTACCAACGGACAACCGACCATGTTGCCCATCTTCGTAAGTACCTATCAAACAGCATATATAATATCTAATAGGTGTTCTTTGACAGCACGGTTGGCGCAGTGGTTAAGGGATTGACTGCTGCGCTGCGTGTCGCGGGTTCGATTCCCGCACGGAACAAATATTTGAATGGCCCACAGGTAGTTGTTCCGGGTCTGGCTGTTTTTGTGTATGTGAGTTTAAATGTTTGTAAACGCACCCACGACACAGGAAACATTCCTAGTGTGGGGCAATGTTTAAAAAAATAATTGTGAGGTCTATTTATGTAGCCGCGGGTTGTTCGAAAAAGAT